>JAZBGX010000537.1:13943-29721 GCA_037414775.1 Zonitis immaculata
ATAATTACGGAATGAATTGTGTTATTCTGCAAATAATGGAAGATGAAGAAATATGTATAAGAAAAATTGATATTTATCTTTTTACAATCAATTATTTATAAATATTTCAATTATAGATATATGGCTTAAACATTTATGTATTATATTTACATAAGCTATATATCACAACACTACGTTTTTTTTTTTTTATAATCATGCTCCTTTACTTATTTACATTTGGGAAAAAAATTAAATTAATGAAGAACTTGTTATTAACTAGTGGCAGTTAATGTCCAAAATTAAAACAAAACAAAAAATTATATTGGTCCTATATTATTACAATACCTCTTAACTATCAAAACTAAAACAAATCATTAAAAAAAAAAAAACAATATCAATAATAGTAATAATCAAAAATCGATATGCTTCAAGTTCGGTATTCTTTTTTTTCTGTTAGTAGTTTTGTTGTGTGAATTAAGTAAATTTATACAACTTAATTTTGGTCGATTGTTACAACATATGAAGCTGTAAAAATTCACTTTATCGAATTATACTTTTTTTACAATTCATACAAAAATATAAATGTACTGTTATTAATTAAAAACTAAAAATAAATTAATGCCCGTTTTTGTTTTTTTTTTTAATTGTCTCAAAAATTCTTCAAAATAGCTGCACAAATATATCAAAACAAACAAAAAAAAAACACTGATGTCTTTTCATTATTATTTCGCAATTTCTTAAATATCGACGAGATCACTATTGTTCAATCATTTAACTTCAATGTCTTCTTAAAACGATTATTATAGTTAATTAATTTCTCAATCATCTAAATTCAAGTCTTATCTATATAAATATATATATTTGTTCTATATTATGTATATCTCTAGCCTGCCCGGGTTGTCTCTCAGTCGCACACATCACACACCCAGCACAAATTCCCCCAATAGTCAGAACGGATCATTTTTCCCAAAATATGTAGTTATTCGTAAATTAACAACAACAAAAATGTATAATGTTCAGTTCAAACTATTAGTAACAATTTACGCCATTTATAAAAATTGGTAACAACTACAAAACGGCTGACCGGTGATATAACCAGGCAAGCAAATCAAATCAAATCATAAAAAAAAAAAATTGAATAAATCACCAATCAGTTTGATAACACTTTTTATTTATAAAATCAATAATAATAGGAAACAAAATACTTTCAAATTATTTCGATAATTAGCCGAAATTTCGATTTGAATCAAACTGACTAGCTAGAAATTCTTATGGTTTTTAGTTTTTGTTGCATCGAATCGCATTCATAAAATATACAAACTTTTTTGTTTTTGTTTTTTGAATCCACATTCATACAAAACGTTCATTCATTGGAATACATTCTCTGAGAGAAAGAGCGACAACAGGATTATGTCTCTTATGATCAGAGAACAACATCGGGCAGACTATGTGGCCACTAGGCTCTCGAATCATTATCGTGTACGATTTTACGTTCCTTATAATAAATTTCTTCGCTTTCTTTGTCACACATTAATAATATAACACCACCAAATAAGAAAATGGCAGCACCCCAACCAACACCATATGCCCAACCGAATTCCCATATCGTTCGATTACCTAAAAATACAATTGAGAAAAAAAAATAATCGATAATCATTATTCAAGGTTTTTTTGTAATACAAGACACAACTTACCTAGATTCAATTCAGCAGCAAAACATACTGGATATATAATTAAGGCTATAAGTATCGATACCACTAGAAAAATAATCCACAATATGAAAATTGATATTTTTAAAGAAGAAGAAAAAAAAAACAAAAAATAACTTACATGCTAAACCCATAACAATCACAGCAAAACGATAATATTTAAATTTCGAATGATGATCTTTTGTTTTTAATCCTAAACCAGTTAGAACTGTTGCTACTAAATCGGTTAATAATGTTATCACACATAGAGCAGCAGCGGCACGAATATATGCTATATATGTATGTAAAAAAAAGAAAGAATTAAATTGATTAATTGCTTACATTTTACATTAATCAAAACTAAAATTACCTGCATCACGTGATTGATAACAACCAGGTGGTTCTTGCATATTAAATGGTAATGGTTGTGGTGCATTCTCTTCAATACAATGCATAAAAAGACCTTGTCGCCAACCAGCTGCCATCAACCAATCAGTTGATGCCAACCCCATTATCATTAATATAATTACAATAAGTCCACATATGAATGCTATTACCTGAAATTAAATATATATTTTTTTTAATACATCAATATTCTTTTTCAATTATGTTATTAATTAGTAAATTGTTTTTTATTTTACATTTCTATAACGACTACGTTCAGCTGCTAATCGAATTTTAATTTTTTCACCCATTCCGAAACAATAATAAACGACTACACTTGTTCGTCAAACAAAACAAAAAATGTAGAGTTTGACTCATATAAAAATTGCCCTACCCTATACCGTGTCTAATCAGTAAGTCAGGTGCGTCAATCTTACAAACATTTGAAACGTATACAGTACTGATAAAGAGAAAAACCTATAATGAAACTTGTAGAACTTAGAGGAGAGGGAAACGTAAATATACATACATAAATATCGTTAAGATTTATTTAATATTTAATTGTAGAATTATTCGTGTGTCATTTAAAAAAAAAAAAACTAATGAAAATTCTATCAAAATTAGTCATAGGAATTTGTGCAATTCCTAAACTGTTAACTTCATGGAACAGAATAAGTTAAAACCGTACTACTATAAATAAATTCACAAAAACATTAACTTTAAAGAAGTTCAAATCAAAAAGTTCCTTAGCGATGAATAATTCCGTAATTACATAAAATAAGTGTTAAATTAGGATTTAGAAGTCTATTGTTATAAATAACTTTAATTTAATGTAAGTTTTATGTTGATGATTCCTGTTTTCTTTATATTATTATGCATTATTCATTATTTCGAATTCATTGCATTATTTAAAATATTCACTGACATTCACCGAGAATATCCACCGAATTTACGAATTACATTTTCCTAGATGGAATAATTTTCTCATAAAATATCGTCAACAACATATGGAGAACATTACTTATATGCAAACAGATAAAATTTGTACTCTAATTAAATCAGATTGTGTTATCATATGTTCTTGTTCTTATATTTTTATAAAAAAAAAATTATAATATATAAAAAAAATCTGATCACTATAATACATAAATACATAAAGTTTGTAGGAGGAACAGAGATTGGACGTTACAGAATATATTACATGACTACCCCAACAACACAGATTACCATTAGGGATTTAGATAACGTAATATATAGATGTATCAGTTCGTGCTCCTTTATTTCACATATAAAAAATGCAAACAACTCAAAAACGAGCTATAGTTATTTTTTAATTAAAACAAACAATATTCCTAGACAACAAATGGATGTAAATTGCAATTAATACAACTAACCATAGGAACGTATCACAATAACATCAAGTTGGATTAACAAGGTGCAAAGAAATGCATACTTATCAATAAAATAAAATCAACTACCTTATATTATTATGTTTATCAAAAATAATGGAAGTAAAAGAAAAATAACATAAAATCAATAACAGGTATAGTGTATAGAGGAGATACTTTTTAATGTGAGCTATTTTTATGTTCAACAAAAATGTTTTCTCAAACAAAAGTGGAAGAACAAAAATAGAAATATGATTTTTTGACTATGTTAGCATTAAGCAACCCGACGCCTCCACCAAAATTACCCATATGGAAAATTTATAATACAGTTTTAGAATATATGCAACATAAACATTTTTCATCGAGTTTAATAATAAATAATTGAATTATTGTTAACTTTTGTTTGATTTTCATTCACCGATAAATTAAAAAAAAAAAAACTATATAAAACGTTTTTTTGAGCGGAAGTAATAAATGTTTTACTATTCATATTTGAAATATTACCAGACTATAAAATAAAGCCGTTTCTAATTTACCTGTGCAATTTGATTTTCCGCCATTAAAACTTACGCATTCACATATACACACACGTATATATTTAAAAAAATATATATATAATTATCAACTATCACTATCAGATGTATAGAAACAACAAAATTTGAGTTGTATCATCAGTTTTTTTGTAAACGAATATTTCATAGAAATTCAAAATTTGCCAAATATAATTACAATATTTTATTTCTAATTAATTATTACACATTAAATTTAAATAAATTATTTATCAAATATGTTTTATATAATAATAACAATAGTTAGGTCAGGTCTATTATAATTGCCTACATATACATTCACGTGCTGTCACGTATCAAACAAAATATATATGTATGCAATATAGGTGGATTGTTATTGTTTGGCAGATCTAAGTACGAATGATAAGGGTTGAATATCAGCCCGCTACCCCTGAATCTAAAGTTTATCTCCCCACTACTATACAGAATGTTAAAGAATCGATTATTGGAATATAGCAGCAATGGTGCGCCGTCGCCATACCACCAACAACAACTACTACTACTACCACCATTTTCATCACTTCTATGTCTAACACACATGCAGTATAATCTGAATTCACTCCTTTAGGATATTGTTTTCAAATGGAAGAAAGAACTAATCTAAAAATATGGAAACATTAAAATATATTCGACAATATTGGTGATTTTTGAATCTTTTGTTAGTCAAAATTGAATATCGTCATTCGATTTATCTTCGAATATAAGAAAATTTACAATGTTTCTATTATCCTTAAAGAAATGCGATAAGGTTTAAATTTATGTTCGCTTGGAATTTCTCGATTCCCATCAACAGCTTATACTTGAACTTAAAAAAAAATATCTATTGATAAACATTTATTATCCTGAAAAAAGATATATCGAATTGGCGTGTCTCTATTGAAATCTAACGATCTATCCATAACACTAAAGAAACCAACTGAACAATTTTAACAACATCTACCATATTTCGATTATATATAGCTTATTCCTATCTCATTCTATAAAGTATATCCGGAAAAACATTATCCCTTTCTAACTGACATTCAAAATATTACCAGCCGAAAAATGAATAATTTACAAAGTCACAACCAAACTTTCTCTATATACATATACATTTCGGTTATATTATGAGATGAGTATTCTGAAATGGATTATCTGTGCCTGATTATGAGTCACTTCCTGATAGTGATGGTTTTTGAGAGCAATTTAATGCTTACAACTATAACTACTGCCCTTTATTATTCCGTATTCTGTATCCGAATTTTATACTATTTGTTATTTATTCAATACAGATAACGTTAGTAGAAGTGTCCTATTAATTAACTAGATGATAATGAATTTATTTCCAAAAATTTCAGATGAATTTATATGATTGAGGATAATTTAAAAATCAACGTCATTGGCTCGTTACTTCAATTAAATCGCTTGCTTTTACAAAATAAGCATTTATCGAACACAAATTTATTCCATTCACTATTTTATTTTATATTCGTATTTAATAAAACGAATTACCGAAATTTATGCATAAGTATAAAGATATTGTTCGATTTTCTACCAGATTTAGGTGTTATAAAACTTTACTTCCAATATGTTGTATTTGGTAGAATGAGAATACAAGAAAGAGAGAACAAAAAAGGGAGAACAACCCCCTTATAGAACTATACACACACACACACATACACAAGAACGATGCTTTTGGTATTTACGGGGGTGAAACCGTCATCGCAAATTAAGTTAACAATAGACATAAAAGTTTCCGTCTTACACGTTCAATTTTCTAACTTTTAACAATTTGGAAAATTGACAAATACACCAAACCAAACCAAACCAAAGCAAGCAAACCAACCATACTTACTACTATACTTGACTGCCATTTAAATGGTAATGTTTTGAGTTTTGAGATTATTTGAAACAAAAGAATGAAAAAATAAAGAGAAGTTAATTAAAATCGATTAGATGAAAATTGAGGTGGAAAAACCTCAAAATATAAAATACAATTCATTGATTCTTATTTGTGGTAATAAAAAAAGCAAACAAATAACATTGAACCGAATCGACAGGATATTTAAGTAGTTTTGATGTCGATACGATTCAGTGATAAAAGTTTCCAATTGTTATTAGTATTAGGAATTATCGGTACAATATACATATAATTTTGTTATGTATAATCTTTATCTGGACTATACATATACATATAATTTATAACGATTTTCTATTATTGTCAATAAATTCTCTAAAATACACATAAATTCGATTTCATATATCGAATCCTATTATACGTTTCTAATTTATAACACATACCATTTCGATTGAATCAATTCAATATACAGAGAGTGTTATTGTATGGATGTTGAATTTATAATTCGCTACAATTAAAATCAACAGATGGTGATAATGTCCGGCAATAATGAGCGAGAAACTCAAATAGATCGTTTTACTGACGCAATTCCAGATTAATCTCTCAAATAAATAAAATCTATTAATATATACATATTATGTATAGTATAAAATTATTATGTATATTGAATCATTTCCAAACAAAAGATTTCCAAACATTAGAATAATAATAGTCTGATAACAATAATAACGGGAAAATTTAACAAGTAGAGTCACGTTTCTTTTGATTACTACCTCCCTTTTGTGTTCAATCTCTTTATCAATGCCCAGCTGTCTGTGGGTGTTTATACCTTGAATTATATTAGAAGATGTAATGCATTATTACTACTACTACTCCACCTTCGTTGCTGTTGTTGTTGTTGTTATTGTCGTCGTCATTTTCCTGTCCTTTAGAATTATAAAAAATTGACGACGTATATATAAAACCTGATGATGATGATGATAACAAAAATGATTTTGGGATTTATCCTTTTATAAGTTTTCAAATATAATACAAGAAAAAGAATATATTCATCATAAATCGATTCTATCGAAATTTTATAGAATAAATAATAATAAAATCGGCATTATGGATGTTTTATATATATATAGATATAGTAAAACTAGATAATCCAATCATAACTCTGTCTGAAGAGCTAGAGAGCTAGCCATTTCTACATCAAACTTTAAACAGAGATAGTTTATGAAGGGATAAAACGCTTCTTGGTAAGAGGGGCGACTGGAAATTACCCTTGAATCCTAATAAAAACACACTCCAAGAAAATAATCTGATTAGTTTAGAATTTAAGAAAAGATCAGCGAAACTTTTTCCAATTTACAACATTTATTTCAACGAATCGTCAATTTTATTTAATTGAATTCTGTTAATTTTGAATTATTAGAATAATTAATGCAAAAATGTTTTCCCACATTTTTACTACCAATTGCAAGTCTTGACTAATTATTCTTAATTTCTTCATTTTTATTTCAAACAAAACAAAACAAAAACTATAACTTTTTTTCTTTCTAAAATCGAACAATTGTAATTTTATTTCGTTATTCCCAACTGTATCGTTTCAAATTTCATCATTTTCTTGTTTTGATTTATTATTTTGTTGCCTCTTTTAAAATTTGATATTTCCTCATACCGTTTATATATCAAGAAAAAAGGAACTAGAATAAAATTGGATTCATTTCTCATGGTTGCTTCACATATAAAAGCCATACCATTCTTTTACTTTTTCCTTTTCGTTTTATTTTTATTAGTATTTTTTCTTTTCTTTTCAGGAAAAGAAAGAATCTAGTTATATATATATTTTCCGTACTATCTACAATTCTAATGATAATAGATAAAAAGAAATTGAATTGATTTCCTTTAACGTCTTACATACAAGTCAACCAAGTCGAAAATTACGTTTAAATAAATCTATTTGGATGTTAGAAAATTGAAATTTGTCAAACAAAATGAAAGAAATATCAATCATTTTTTTTTATATCAATAAGGATTTTTATGAAAAATAAATGTCAGATTACCTTTAATGGTCTAGTTATTGTGACTGTTTCTATCGTCGTCGTTGGGGCCATTTTCCTGCAACAAAAAAAAATGTTAATTTTATATTAATCAAAATCAATTGTTACAATTTCCATAAAGGCAATGCTAGTGGATCTAATTAATCATTATTCTAATGATAACTGGGTATACATATATTTTTTTTTTTTTTGGAAGAAAATCTCAAAAATATATAAATCATTTTCTATTTATAAAATGAAATCGGTTGGAAAAATAATTTATAAACTAAATACAACTGAGAGTTTGTTCGCCCATTTGTAAAGCAATCAATTAAACTGATGAATTTCCACCAGTAAAATTTAATAGTTTGTATTTAATAGTAGTTTTAGTTGTAGTAATGGAAATACGTATATAGCGTGTCTCTCAATTGGGGGTCATCTTTGTAACGGGGTATTCCACAGTCAAAAATAGTAAGAAAACTTCATATAATAATAAGTCGTAAAATACTTTCTAAGGCGGCTATAGCCCTTGAATTTGAAAGTTCTTGGTCGTTTTTTTCTTATACTTCCAAAACTGACTGAGATAAAACTATGAGATTTGGTATTATAGACTAGCATTCAATGCTCAATAAGTTGCTACTTTCAGTTTTATAATATTTGCAGAACTTCCTGTATTTAGGGGTGTGGGTGGGTATGAATTCCACCAAAAACTTTTTTGTGCATCGATGTTTTTTTTTAATTTTTAATATGAGAAATTCAAAGTTCATTTTATTTCACACAAAAACGGTAGTCTTGTCTTGATAGGATACACCGTTTTCTTGTAAAACTATTCCAAAAAATACCTTACACGTAATAATCGAATAGAAATTCCAAGATTTATCATAATTATGTCACTATGATTCATGACAATCAACAAATAATAAAATAAATCATGGCATTTTGCTTTGCTTGATACATATAAGATATTTTTGATACACAAAAAAGTTTTAATGAAGTTTAGATCCATCCCCCCCACCACCTCTAAACTAAAGAAGTTCTGCAGATATCATAAAATTGTAACTAGCAATTTATTAAGCATTGAATACTTGCCTATGATACCGAATTCCATAGTTTTAACTCAACCAATTTGTGAAATATTAGAAATAAACGTCCTAAAATTTTCAACATCAAAGGACTCTAGGTCCCTTAGTAAGCATTTTACGATTTATTATCTATACAAAGTTTACTTACTATTTTTTGTAAAATACACCGTTAAACGGATGACTCCTAATTTCGGGACAGCCTGTATATGTACAGGACTGTGATCGTTGCAGTGAACTAAAGCAATATAAATTAAAACTGCCAACAGGAAAATACATTGATATTTTTATTAAAGCCTACCCCTATAGACAATATTTTATTGTTTTTTTGTTTCTACAAATAAATTTCAGTTTTTTGTTTTTTTTTTTTTGGTTTGAATGTTGGCACACACAACATAAAAAATCACGATATAAACAGAAAAAAGAATGTAACTAGAAACTTTATCAATTATATTTCGAGAAAACTTTCCTCTTTCCTACCAAAGAAAGCTCTTCATAACTAGAATATAATAAAACTTTTCTTTTACGTTTCAAACAAAATAACAGTAATAATAATAATGAACAAAATTGGTCTGAATACAATAAACTGTGGTATAGTATTGCTCACTAAATATAGAAAGTTGAATGTGAATCACAAATATGTGGACACATTTATGGATATTATTGAAACCATTATTATAACTAATTATTATTTAGAATCATAATTAATTCTATTACATTGATGTTTATATTTGTAATGGTTATTAATTTGAATTCATATTATATTATGATTTTAAAATTGAATTTTTGATGGTATGCAATATTTAATTTACTGTTAATTGTAATAATGGTTTAATCCGTCCCGTATAATCAACAAATGCAAATTGATTCTATTTGAATAAATTATCAAACTAAAACTGATTGAATCTTTTTTTCAATAATCTCAATTCTTCAATTTAATTACAAAACAACATAATAGAGATATTTCTGGCCTTAATAATTCGACATAAACATAAAATTTCCAAAATATTTTCGTTATTATTCGCAATTTAATTTAAAATAATAATAATAATAATAATAATAATAGAAACTTGAAAAACAAACACTAATTAATGGCTGAACAAATTGAGCCTTCTAAAATACTGAACAAATAATAATGATGATCGTTATTTCGTATATGGTTGGACCCTAGAAAATCTTATCAACTCAGTTAGTGTAATGTAGAACAAATTTATTGGGTTAAGAAATGTTTCAATAATTAGATTAAATTAGTGAAAGCAATTAGAAAATATGCATTGCAACTCTACTAATAACATAATATTAGTTTCCTAGGCAATCATGAAGATAAAATGGAAGTTTCTAAACTTATTACGAGATAAACAACAAACTGTTGTATCACACATTTAGAGTAAACTTTGGTGGAATTAAGTGTTAAGCCGACATCTATATATTCAGTTGTAATCGAAGTCTAACACTTACAATTAAACTAACTCCTAGGATAACAATAGAGTAAAGTATTAAACTAGAGAATATATTGTCTCATAGTCTCATCCAACATATTTCCCCTATTCTGATTTAAATTTAGTCCAAACGATTGATACTTTCATTTGTGCAAAACATTGTCTGTCTATCAATCTAAATGACCTAGAAACGTTATTTAACGAACAACAAAACATGAATGCTGGGAAAAAGGTTATAGATGGAGATGATTTACAAGAATATAGATTATTTTCAATTTTACAGAACATATGTCGTTCGCTACAGCCTCCAGTAGAAAAAGACATTCAATCAATATTTCAAACTTCTTAGTTCATATAAAATACAAAATAATTTCTTCTTTTTTTTTCAATAATTAAGTCAAAATTGAGCATATATCTTGATAAGATGATACTTTTGGAGGCTTCTTTTTCTATACCATTAACAATAAATCAAATTCTTAAATTATGAAATGAGAATTTTTCTCGCTAACGGATAAATAAGCTTTTGATTTATGTTTCAACGAATTTAAATACTGATTTTATTTAATTTTTAAAATTCAGCAAATAATTGATGATATTTTAGATTTCTATTCAATAAAATTTGTTAGTTCTATTCTATAGTAAATAATACTCCTAGAATTTATTAAATCTCAAAGCAATTATAAATTATGCATGTTATTATCCGATCATAATTCGAAATTCAGGAAATTGAATGTACAAAGCTATTGTAAATACAATACATATATAATTAGAATAATTGTGATAACCACAATAGTGTGCTATTTGTAAAATTATGAATATAATAATTCAACAGCAATAATAATACGAGGATCGGAAAGTAATCTGCATATACATGTAGATATTCGTTTGTCATTTATCAGTGCACTGTGTATTTAAAATCGTGCCAAAGATTAGAATAACTTGTTAGTCGTAAATAACTGAATTTTTTTTCTTCTAATTTATGGTGATATATGGCCAGCCAAATACCAGAACAGGTACATATCCGGCATTGTATGCGTTTTGACCTTTACAAGGGCAATAACGTAACAATTCAAATTCGGTAATTTTGATATTTTGGACTAGTATCGATTGGGAAGACCAACTACTTTAGACAATAACACTTTTAAGGGTTGAAGTGGTTGCAAATCCGTGCCAAACATTCTCAATCAACCTTAGTTGATCATCCAAAAACATTTGCAGCAGATTGGTGAAGTAAACAGAGTAGGTGTTCGGATTCCGCATAATCTGATCGAAAAAAACAAAGCTAACCGGCCCATCACATGCAACCTAGTGCTTCAGCGGCTCTCTCCAAATGAATTGTCCCGACGAACAGCTAAGTCAAATTTACATCCAAAAGAGGAGCTTACATGTGTTTAGTGGAGTATTCGCGGGATTTTTCATTTTGACGTTCAAAACCTATAAAAACTGATAATGCAATTTTTTACTGTGAATAATGGGATCTAATAAATAAATTGATGCATATGAAGCGATTGTTAACAAGAAAAGCGTTATTCTCAATACGATAATGCAAACGGCACAAGACAAACTCTAGCGGTATTGTTGTATCCACCATACTGGCCCAGTATTGTGCTATCTATGCAAATCCCATTTATTCCGATCGCTAAAACATTTTCGAAGTGAAATGCCATCTCCAGATATTTCGCTCAAAAACAAGGTATTTATTTTTTATCGATCAGGAATTGAAAGCTTGCTCACTAGATGGCAAAAAGTTGTTTAAAAATTTATCTTTTTGAACTTGATATCTCATGTAAACTTTATAAATTCATCCAACTACCAATTAAATTCTCGAAAACCAATTGTTTTCTATATAATTAAAATAAATCGATGCGGGTGATTCTCACATATACATACATACATACAATTGATGATTATTAATGAAAATTAGGAAGTTATTAAATCATAACAAATTTAATATTCATCAAATAAAATTTGTTATAATAACAATAATAATTATTATTATTATTTGAATTAAATTTGCAACACAACCTTAAAACAAACAAACTTTCAACCAAAATAAAGCACGAACATTCGTGACTCAATTATATATAAACTGACCTATTTTAACCCCTGACAAGCAAACATAAGAACAGTACTCCTCCCCAGGCAATGAAGGAGAAAAGTACCCACTACTATATAAACTCAAATATCTTAGGTCCTGATAGAGCTAGAACCAATTTTTTTTTTTAATTAGAGTTCTAAGAATTCTGCGTAAGATAGATATATTATTGAAGTAATTAAGTTAAATTGAAAGATATAAAAATAACATAGAATTTGTAAAACGTGGCTTTTTGAAATTTTTCATTTAAAATAATGTATCTTTATTTCTAATACGCTAAAATATGAAAAAATATATTGATTTTGACAGCTTGAAAAACGTACTACATGGTGGTGAAATTCATTTTTTGATCCGCTTCTAAAAGTATAATTATTTTGCAACTGAAACGCATTAGAATTGCATATTCTAAAAAGTAAGTGAAAAGCAGGTTTTCAAATAAATTGAGTTTTTTGTACTAACAGTTATTTTCATAAAAATGACTATAAATACAAAAATTTCACAAAATAAGTACACTGAGTAGAATTTTCTTTGCAATGGTCTACGTATATGGGGCATCTATGTGTTTTGTACATTATCGTTGTTTTGACACCTAACGAGTCATGACAATCAAAACATTTTGTTTGCTGTATAGCAACAATTGGATTTTAGGGACAGCTGCTGAACACGCTTGCCCAGGGTCTTCACAAAATATCGGTAGAAGGAAGAGCCCTTGGTTGGATACCTACTATAGCAATACAAAAAAATGGGGTGGGTAATTTTTACCCAGTTTGCACGTCAGGGGTTAACCACTAAAATAATATTAAACTTTAGAAAAAAGGAAAATTTCCTTTAAAAAAAAAACAGAACTCTTGTCTACCACAGATATACATATAGTTGGATAAAAAGTCTGGAACACCCGAAATATCTCACAAAACACGGTTTTTTTTAAAAAAAAAAAAAAAAAGCTCCAACAGGTAAACAAGTAAGCATTCTGAATTTACCGTCTTTTGGTATACTTTATTTCTATGTACAGTAGCGTGGAGAGGCTGGAGAGGGTGTTTTTTTCTTTAAATAGCAACCCCTATGTCTTATTTAATATAATGAGAGAGCACACTTTTTTTGAAAAAAGTATTTCTGCATTCTGTCAAGTATTCCCAACTCGATATCGTGCAATTTCATACCGTAATCAAACTTCCGGCATTGAAACTTTATTTGCATTTTTCTCGAAACTTTGTTTATGTACAATATCAAAATTTTTTGTAATACTGGGAAAAAAATTCGTGCCTTCTTCTGTCTCTTCAAGATACGCCACTGTACATAGAATTGAAGTATACCAAAAGATGGCAAATACTTTTTCACCTGTTCAAGCGGATTTTTCCTTTTTTTGTCCACACAGTATATAAAGTACTATTATTAAATGAAAAAAAATCCTATAAAAAATGAAAAACCTATTTCCTGTTCGATTTTTTTTTTGTCACTTTTCGTTATATTGCCAATTTAAAAATACACTGGAAACGAATTAAAATCACCAATAAAAGAAAACCACTATTTATGAAATTGATCGAAATAAAGTTCAAATTGTGACTCGGAATTGTTCAATTTCCACATAGCACATTAAATTAATTGGATAAAATAAAAATAACTTTATATATGTAAAAAATATATTTTTTCATTTGGTTAAATTTACAGTAGAATAGTAACCAGTACCAAGCCCATACAATAGTCAGCCGCCTTACCACGTATTGTTGTATAAATAAATAAGAAAATATTGAACTTTAATTAGAAAAGTTTATCTCAAAATTAATTTTCATATTTATAATAAACAATCAATATTATGATATTATTAAAAATAAACAAAAATATGTGCAGCTCACGCCAAAGTCGATTGAAAACGTGATTTGTATAATTTTTAATTTAGCGTCATATTTTGCACCTGAAGTTCAATCCACATGCTACAACCACTCGACGTTGGGGGTGTATGCACCTTTAAAAAAGCAGTAGCGTAAAATCCTTGATCAGTGGAGGCAAGAATCATGAAGGGAAGGGATAATACCCAAAGAGCAGTTTCCTATGTTACTGCAACGACTAATGAATGCCATTGCTCCCAACGTCACAAAAAATTAACAAAGCTTCTTTAAAACTACAGTAATTTACCCATTTGACCCTCAAATAGTCCTACGAAAGCTTCCATCTGAAAATGGACCCAATGCGACACGAATTGTTGACGAAAGTTTCCTTGAAATTCTTAAGGAGACAAGTGGCTTTAATGCAGGCAGGAGAGGGAAAAAACTCCTACATCAACAAGGATCTCAAGTGATACTCGATGGAGTACAGCCTGCTGACCCCATCCAAATAGAGGACATAATTCCTACAGACAATTGTGACAATCTGCCTTCAGGTGATCCTGTAGTAGAAAACCCTGCGCACGAACTTCTTGGACCATCTGAGTCAGACCAAATAGAATCTAGAAATCTTCCTTCTACATCTGTGCTGACAAAAACTCCATAACCGCGTAGTATTAAAAGAGTGAAATGCAGACCAAAACATTTTAACTCTTCTTCAGACGAAGACGACTTGCCTTTGTTAGCATTGAAACTTACAGACAGATAAAAGAGATCAAGAAGATGGAAACTTGTGCACTATTTACAGATGTGACTATCAGTATTATCAACTTAAGAAGGATTGGATCTGCTGTGTGACCTGTCGCAAATGGGTCGATGTTTATTGCAATAATGGGTCTAAAGCAAAATCATATCAATGTTCAAGATGTCAAGATTCAGATGGATATAATTTGAGAATTTTTATAATACTTAATGTTGATTCTAGAAAAACCTGCAAAAACATGTCAATGAAGCCCCGGTTTACGGTACTATGTGTGTTGACAACTGGTTGGTTCAAAACGGCAATTTTCGAAAATAAAGGTTTTTTCTTTAATAGATTTAATATCAATTAATACTGAATCTAAAAATCCTAAGCTACACGTACAGGGTGTTGCAAAATGGATGGTTTTAACAGAAAAAACCTATGCCCAGACCAGGTAGAGAAAAATCGACTAAGTTGTCATGGGATCGATTTTCAAGTAACTTTGAATAGTGCAAACCTTTGATCGTAACAAAGATGCAGGGCGTTTTTTAGATTTTCATCATTTCGAAATGTGCCCATAACTTTTTTGTTTCTTGATATAATTTGAATCTGTAAAAACGTTCTCAGACACATTTTAGAGCACAAAACAGTGGTGTATTCAGATTTTCTCTAGAGGGGGCTAATTTTTCTAGAAAAAAATAAAGTTGTATTTTTGATATGGGAAAAGAGTT
>JAZBGX010000538.1:0-24456 GCA_037414775.1 Zonitis immaculata
TTATTTAACACAAAATTCCATAAAAATCAACTAAACAGAAAACAAAATGAACAAATGTTGTGGCAATCTAATGTTCGGACGACCAAAAACTTCAATATTTAATACGACGTCACATCACCTTTGGTTTTTATGACAGCTTTTATTCTGGCTGGCATAGATTGCAATAGTGATCTACAATATTCTGATGTGAAAGACGCCCAAATTTCTACCAGTTTTTCCTTCAATTCACTAATTGTTCTTTGTGGATCATTTCTCAAAGAACTTTTTATTGGGTGCCACAATGTCTCAATAATATTGAGGTCTGGACTGCTTGAAGGCCATGACAGAACCCTCATGTTGTGTCTCTCAAACCATTTTTTTTGCTGTTTTTGCCGTGTGGCTTGATGCTCCATCTTGTTGAAAGATGAAGTTACCATCTGGATGGAGCGCTTCAACGCTAGGAATCAGACTGTTGGTCAGTATTTCTTGATATTTACTGGCATTAACTATTCCATCTATAATTTCCAACCTACCTACTCCATTTCCAGACATACACCCCCAAATCATGACCCCCATTGCGAATTTCACGGTTCTTTTTGAACAGTGTTTGTGAAAAGCTTCTGTTTTATTACGAATAATTCGTTTGCTACAGTCACCCACAGAGACGTCGAATTTAGATTCGTCGCTGAACACAACTCTGGACCAGTCTTCAGTTGACCAATTTTATTTAGACTTAGCCCAAATTAAACGATTTTTCATTTGTTTTTTGGTTAACAGGGGTTTTTCCTTCGCCTATAGTGAAATAATTTCGTATTTTCTAATAGTTTGTCGATTCTTACAGTTGGAGCGCTAATTGGTCTATTTAATTGTGTAATCAAATACTGAATAGTCGCTTTTACATTCTGACCACAGTTTCCATAAGCTAAAATTATTTCCACTCTTTCTTGTACAGAATACATTATAAACTCATCATTTATTACAACGCAGGCAAAGGAAATAACTGCTTGAAAATATTCTCTTTATTACTCTCTTTTTCTTAGTTATATTTTTGTCTCCAGTCAGTGTAAGGGATGATGAATCCTGTAATAATTCTTGATAGTAAGCAGCGTTCATTCGACCACTACAATGTGCTAATTCTGTCTTTTTAACAATAGTAATCAAATTGCATATTTGTGACTCATTTGAATAAGTAGAAACATAAGTAAGGCAAATTGGTAGTTGGAGTAGAGCTAGGTGTATATATCTGATTATTGTGCTGATGGCAAGATGTTAATCTCTCTATGATATAGAGGAGAAGTGGACAAGGATTTTAGAGACATGTTGTAGATAGATGTTGATTCAGAAGCAGTTTAAACAAATCTGGCTCACCTTATTAGCTAAAAAATGTTCAGAATACTAATCTATGCATCGAGCTGTAGCACTTATATTAAAAATACTAAGAATACAATTTACACAAAATTGGACGCTGCATTATTGCAACTTTCACCAATGCTGCATTTACAATATTTGTATGTTCGCGTAAAGCCGATTCTGTTGGTGGTTATGAAGCTAGTAAAACTATTTTATTGGAAGCAGCAGCAGATGATGTAAATATATCATATCTTAGACAACCAATTTTTTAATTTTTCTTTTACTGCTTAATACACTGCAAATACACAAAATATGCACAATTGAAAAACAATGAAAATTTGTAAAGTATAATGTTAGAAAATTTTCAACTTGTGAAGTAGCAATTTTAAGAGTAAGCATTGACATCGATTTAAGAATATGAAGTTGATCAGAAAGCCTATGCCAAATTGAGCCGGTACCGCTAGTTTTTGAAAAATTCTCTTCAAAAGCAAAGATCTTCCATCAGTTTGAGAGGTTCAACATTTTCATGTTGAAACAAAATAATTGAATTGGTTGGCTTTTAAATTAACACTGGATAATACGATGTATGCTTCATAAGCAGTAGGGGAAAGTGGGGTAAGACGGTGACTTTAAGGAACAGATACGAATCATTTTTCATGAACGAGTGTTCCCTCCGCGACTTCTTATTACTGAGAACATGCTGAGGAATTCATTATTTTCATACTTCTTTTCCCTATACCCTTTGTTGTCCATTCGATTTGAAAATGTTATATTTGGATTCATCTATGTAAATAACACGTTGTCAAAAATCATTTTTTCATTTATACAGAAGTGTCAGTGGGGAGGGTATCTGACCTTCTTTGCTGGGCGCTTGTAGAGGTGCTTCAGGGCACGCCCATTTCAAAACAACTTATGCCACGAAGAACGTAGAGTGACCATAGACTGCGAGGTGGGAGTTGTTGAATGTTCGCTGGATGAAATTGTGTTGGAGTTTTTTCATAAGCTCTTCGATGGGTGGAAGAGAAATGTTGAGGTAGAGTTGAGAAGAAGGTTGACGGTAGTGGAGGCGGTGGATCTTGCGAACAATGTGTCGTTCGCAAGCTTGGATTTGGTGCAGTTGTTTTTGGATGAGGAAGGAGTATAGAGCTGCCCCTATACCCGATCACTGGACGGATAAAGATCTTATAGGTGGCTTTAGGGTGTGCAGCCACCTAGTTTCTCACGAAGAGCGGACAGAAGTGACGAAAAATTTCTAACTTTCTTCAGAGTGACGTCGAGCTCAGCTTGCCACCTGCCGTACTGGTGGAAGATGACACCGAACTTACAGACGGTCTTCGTCAACTGAATAGGTTTTCCCCAAAAGTGTAACGAAACTTTGCGGCTATGCAGTCTAGGGGTGTGGTTGAGTGATGAATTCCTGAATAGTATAATCTGGAACTTCTCTGGGTTGGGAGTAATGCGTCATTTTGCCGATCAAAGAGTAAAACGGTTGATTGATGACTGGACGACCTTGGTTGCTGCTGCGGAGAATTACTGAGACGACCAAAATGCGGTGTCATCGGCGAAGAAACAAGCAATGGCCTTGTGATAATCTGGACTCTGGAAATCTGATGCATCAATTATATAGAGCAGCGGTGCCAAAACGGATCCCTGTTGAACGCCGGTAGCCATATTATACGGTTCCGAGAGTGCGGAGCTGACTCGGACCCTGGACTGTCGGTCTGAAAAATAGGAATCAATGAGGAGGGCTATATCGTGAGGTAGGTTACAGGCAGTCATTATTGTTATTAATTTGTTTTATTACTTGAGGGACACTGATTTTTGGGTCTTTTTGAACACAACTTACAATTTTCCGTTCTTATCGAGGTGTTATTTTTGATGGACACCCACTTCTTAACTTAAAACTATAGAAACATAACTATAATATAAAATCAATAATAGGTTTGTTGTTATGTAATAATTTGACGCCTTGAGAATTATTAAAATTAAAAATATGACCATTATTAAAAAGATGTAAATGAAATAGTGAATTCTATGTCGGTCTGGTGTTGGAAAGTTGTACAGTTATTAGAAGTATAACGTATAACGCGATGGAAATCGGAAAACGTTTTGTTAATTATTTCAATAATGAAGAATTTGTAACTTGGCAATGGGAAGCAATAAAAAAATTCAATTCTTGATCTATAATCAAACAACTAATTCTTATTTGAATAATAAAATCTTTTCTAGAAAATTGATCCTTTTGTTTTTTTTTTAATTCGAGTTACTTCTTAATTTTATGTACAACATTATTAATCTTGTGTTTCGTCTCTTCATCCTGTATGGTGTGTTATTACAGACTTCGATCTTTTGAACAGTTTTGACCGACGATTAAAACTGTTAAGTGGAACGATTAAAACCGCCACGACATAAGTCTTGACATTGAGTTTGAATATGAAGCATATACATCGATAATCAGTAGCGGCGGTTATTGCAACGATACTAAAATATAAAAATAAAAAAAGATCTAAGTGGGCAAAAGAGTGGTTGTTGAAAAGAAATGAGTTTCCTCACATTAATTTACTTGAAGCTTTGAAATTGGAGCCCCGAGATTGGTTAAATTACTTAAGAATAGATGAGGAGACATATTTAGAGTTGCTACATGTAGTTACAACTTCGATTCAAAAACAAGATATACATTTGCACCAATCAATTACGGCAACATTAAGATACATTGCAATTGGTGGAAAGTATGAAGACCATAAGTTTCCGACTGCAATTTCGCCTCAAGCGTTGGGACAAATAATATCAGAAACATGTGCTGCTCTAAAAACGGTTTCAAGGAAAGAATCTAAAAGTAAGTGAATAGACACTTTTATAACAGTATTTCAGTAAACGTTTATTAATAAGTATTCCTAATAATGGATACAGTCCGAAAAGCTTCCAAACAACGCAGAAATCGTTTGGTTCTCTCTAGGGGAACTTCTTGTATGTTCATTCCATTGTACATTAATTTCCCAGCCCTTAGAGCGACTTCATGAGAGGCTATAAATGCCACTGAAACAGCAAAAGAGGTTCGCGACTCTTTCAAGAGATATTTTTACAACGCAGGGGCATTTCCATGGCAGGATCAATTTATTTAATCTTGTATATACTAGACTGACTTGGTCTAATTGTAAGTATACGAATATGTGTACTGTTTCGTGTTAAAATATAATGTAAAAAATATAATTTGAGTTATATACTTACTGATTCATTAGTTTGTAGCTCCCCAACATCCTCAATATTGCTCTTACTTGCTCTCGGGATCTTTTGGTCCGTTAAAAATCCTGTGTTCACAATACCACAAACGTGGTTTCGCCAGGTTTCAGAAGTTCGTAATACACCACACCATTCTAGCTCCACCAAACACAGAGCATTGTCTTCTTTCCGAAGCGATCCGGCTTTAGAGTTGATGGGCCATATTGGCCAGGCGATAATCACGATTTTTTACGTTTTGGATTTTCTAAAAAAATCCATTTTTCATCACCCGTCACAATCCGATGCAAAAATGATTTTCTTTCGTACCGTTGAAGCAGCATTTCACAAATAGTTTTGTGATTTTCCATTTGCCTATCATTCAGTTCGTGTGGCACCCATCTTCCTAGTTTTAAAATCTTTCCCATTGCTCGTAAGCGGTCACTGATCGTTTTTTGTGCCACATTTAACCGTTCTGCTAATCGTTTTTGAGTTTGGGTTGGGTCTTCGTCCAGTAACTCCACTGGATTGCATTAATATAATGATATCCATTCCAAAATGTAGATGGATTCATTATCCAATTGGAGCAATTCGAGCCACTTCTTCTTAATTTTATATACAACATTATTAATCTCGTGTTTCACCTCTTCATCCTGTATGGTGTGTAATTCATTGGCTACATATTCTCCGAATATTTTTTTTTCATAAAATTTTTAATGTGGTCACTGTCTCCTTTTTCATCCATAAGAGCATCCGATGTATCGTCTCTTTTTTGTTTTTTTACCTTGATCGGTGGTCCATTCAATATAATATCTTAACTATTTATGTTTCGTCTTTTTTTTTCAGATTAAGCGCAATTTTAAGAAAAGCATGGTATTCCAAGAAAACAGTTTTTTTCTCCCATTTACACACAGGAATATGTTACATTCTGTACACTTTGAATGCAGCCTTGATTCAACTTTCTTAGATGCACACATCCCACTTCTTCCTCTTGATGTATCATAATAACGTTATTTTATAGGGTCTATCTTTATGATTTTTAATAACTTGCAACAAATATTGAAATTGATCTTTATTGTTTGTTAGTCTTTTATTTTATTTTTTAATTAAGGCAATTCCGCATTCTGCAACATCATTGAATAATGTGCCCAAAGACTTGAATATTTCCACGTTTTGAACTTCTCTTCGAAGTTCAAGTTCTGGTTGGTTTTTGGCTTCAACAGCAATCTTATTTCTCTCATTTACATGTTTTAAAATTGTTGGTTTCGGAATCGAATGTCTAGGTGCTCGCCATACCAATCTTGGAAAGTTCGTGCTCATCCACATGCTCAATTACATTGATCTCGTCTGCTGGATGTATGAGGCGTACAGTTGGGATCAATATATTCTCTAGAACGTCTCTATAATTGGAGGCATTGGTAAGATTAGAGAATATTATAAGCTCTGCTGGTCCAGCGGCACTCACCCAACCCCATAAATCAACTATAATTCTTCCCGAGTAAGTATTGTGCTACCGCATTACTTTCGTTATATCGAGCACCGTTGCCACAAACGCAGTCGCCCATGTTGGCTTGATAAAAAACATTTTGCATCTGCAAAAATCGTATTCGACGCGTCATGATTCAAATATTGCTGTGCGAATATAAATCAGGCACGTTCATTTCCGTCGCTCAATGCAACTTTGTGTGTTGGTTGCCGACAACGCATCCCTTTACTGTGTAGCATCCTACGGATTTTTTTTTATTATAAAGAGCAGCATACTGGCTCGTAGGTTGGAAGCCATTTGAAGCATATTCATCCACCATTTCTTGTCGTTGTGTGGCCCTATAAGATTCTTCAGCAAGATAGAAAAGATAATTAAACTGAAAATAAAACATGCGTGTGTGTATGTGTCTGTTTTTAGATCTTCATGTGTATGCAAGCAACTTCACACATAAACATTGCAGATAACCTATTCTTCTCTTCAATGACGTCACCATTTGATTAATATGTAATGATTCTATTTTCAGTTCAATTATCTTTTCTATCTTGCTAAAGAATAATCAAATATTGAATCTTATAGAGCAAAAAAGGAACAATTTTTTGGTACTAGATTCATTTTGTACCACGCAGTCAATGTGCGCACGCGTGTAGATTTACTCAGCACATGGTCACAAGTCAAGTTTATCTTGTCGCACATGACGTTGTCATTTGATTGTTATTTATGTTTTAAGAATTTTATTTCGATTAATTAATGATGAACGAAAGATATTTTATAGAAAAACGTATTGAAATTGAATGAGCAATAAGTGAGCAATTTTTTGGGGAGAAACAGAAACAAATCATTTGTTTTTGGAAAATTTTAGTGCATTTGTAAAAGGACGTGGGTATTCTTACAAAGTAAATACACTGAATATACACTTTATCACAAAAATTAAACAGTACAAATGTCACTTTCGCGAATCGAACTATACAAAAATATAAACGAGATAAACTATAGAAATTAAATGGAATAAACTGTACACAAAATATTGAATAAACTATATAAAACTATACGGAGTTACTATACACAAAATACTGAATAAACTTATAATACAAGACGATGCAGAAGAACTAATACAAAATATATATAGAACGATTCAACAAACAAAATATATAGAACGATACGACAAACAAAATATATAGAACGATACGATAAACAAAATATATAGAACGATTCGATAGACAAAATATATAGAACGATTCGATAAAAGCACTGCTGCACAGAAAGGTCCACCAGGGAGCACGGTCTGTGAGGTCTTGGTTTGCTTGGATTTCGGTCTAGGCCTTATCTTGCTGTTGTCGGGGGTGATGCTGTGAGGTGTATGGACGAGCGCCATCCTTTGAGGGGTTGTGCAGGTGGACCCAGTGTTAGGGGTGCCGTGAGTTGTAGGCCTAACGTCCTCCTTCGGGGTGGCGTAGGCGGAATTGACGTGGGGCCTCTATCAGTGGCGTTACAACTCTCCGCCTCAGGACCATGGGAGCGTCTCGATCAATGGTTCTGGGTAGTCTTTTTGCGTGATAGGAGCGATTGGCGTAGGATTGGTGTTTTGTGTTTTATGGAAGGCAGTTAACTGTGAGCTGTGGTAAGTATCTAGAGGTACATCCGGATGGTCGCGGGGTGCAATTTCGTAACTTGCAGGCCCATGCTGTCGTAGTATGATGTAGGGTCCATCTCTCTTGAGGTTTAGCTTGGTGCTAACACCACCGGGCGCACTACTTAGGCGATGTGTTTGTACTAGGATCAGGTCACCGGGCTGGAAAGCGGGTGTCGGTCGACGATGCTGGTCTGCTATACGTTTCTGTCGATCTTGTTGGAGTTCTTCTGTTTCGCGGGCGTGTGACCAATTGTCACTTAGCTGTAATAACTTCGGGGTGGCTTCGGCGACGAAGTTTTCACTCTGTACTATTTGTCGTAAATCGTTGGTGACGTCGTCGATGGTTCGAAGCTCTCGTCCGAACATGAGGAGTGCTGGCACAAAAAGTTGTGTTTATGGCGAACCGGATGCTAATCGTCCGGTTGGTGATTTTAAAGACATTAGCCAGCGTAACGGTTGGTGGTCGGTTATTACAATTACTGAAGATTCTTCTAAGTAGCCGCGGAACTTGTTCATCGCCCAGACAATGGCGAGTGCCTCGCGTTCAGAGGTGCTGTAGTTTCTTTCTGGGACGGATAACAGGCGACTCGCGTACTCGATAGGTCGTTCTTCGGGTCCCTCCCCCTGGAGTAAAGTGGCACCGATGGCGTACGCGCTGCTGTCGGTTCGTAGGATAAACGGCTTGCTGGGGTCGGCGGGCTGAAGTATGGGTGCGGTGGTGAGCTTGTCTTTGAGCATCTCGAAGGCTTCTTGCTGTGCAGGTTCCCAGTCCCATGACGCGTTCTTCTTCAACAGTGAACTAAGTGGTCGAGCAACGGCGGAAAATTTTTCGATGAATCGGCGGAACCAAGAGCACGTTTTAAGAAAGGACTGCAACTGTTTGATGTTTGTTGACGGCGGCATGGTTGTGATGGCTTCGATTTTGGAATGGTCGGCTGCTATACCTTCTTCCGAGATTAGATGGCCTAGGTATTTGACCCGTTTCCGGGTAAAGATGCATTTCTCCCGGTTGGCTCTTAACTGGTACTTGCGTAAGTGAGCGAAGGTACTTTTCAAGTGGCGCAAGTGGGTAGCCGGGTCAGGGGAGATTATGATAAGATCGTCAAGGTACACTAGGAGGGTGAGATCAGGTAAGCCGGTTTTAAACTTGTCCATTAGGCGTTGGAAGGAGGCGGGCGCATTTCTTAACCCGAACGGCATTCGGGTAAATTGGTAGAGACCGAATGGGCAGATAAAGGCGGTCTTGCATTGGTCTTCGGGGTGAACTTGTATCTGCCAGTAACCAGCATGTAGGTCGAGGGTACTGATTAATCCAATGTTTCCAATTGAATGTAGTAAATCGTCGATACGGGGTAGCGGGTACATGTCTGGTCTTGTGATGGCGTTAAGTTTTCGATAGTCCACGCACAACCTCATCGTTCCATTAGGCTTCGGCACCAACACCACAGGTGATGCCCAGGCACTGTCGCACTCAACGATGGTCCCATTGTCTAAGAGTTCTTTGATTTCTTGCTGTAGTACAGCCCTTTTTCCGGGCGATAAGCGGTATGGTGGCGATGAAACTGGTAATTTTTCGTTGGTATTGATTCTGTGGACAGCATATGGCGTGGGTGGTCCAAAGGAGCGGAAGATCTCATGGTGTTCATCAAGTATTTCGTTGAGTTCTCTCCGCTGCTCGGTGGTGAGACTCGTTCCTTCAGAACAGCGGAGATGTAATGATGATATGTGGAGACGGCGTGGAGAATGAGGGAACAGTTCGGATTCACCTGGGACTTCATAATCTATTAATTCGGCGCAGGTCTGTTCCATCAGGTATTGCGTAATTCTGGAGCTTTGATAGGCGGCTGGCTTGGGCTTGGGTTTGGTCGGTGGAGGTGGGCCATACCCGTTAAGGAGGTCGTCGGGATCCATGGGGCAGATCAGTTGTTCAACCCGTAGTTCATTAAAGATGGCACCGACCTCTTCGTTAGTGGGGGTGTCCATTTGGGAGTAGGATTTGTGAAAAGAATACCATTTGGTCTCACCATCACCGAAGCTGTAGCGTCGTCGGGCCAAGTCGAGGATAAGCCCCAAGTCTTCGATAGCGTCGGCACAGAGGAGAGTCTGGGTGTTCTCCTCGGTGGATAATACTATGAAATTGATCTCGATTGTTCGGTGGTGGAGGGTGATGTGGGTTGTCACCGTTGGCACCTCCATAGAACGTGTTTCACCGTCGGCCAGCGTGATGGTGACCACTTCTGGATGTACTTGGTGCCCCGTTGCGAGTAGATGTTGATATAGAGCTAGACCGGCAACGCTGGTACAGGCGGCGGTATCTATCAGGGCCTTTCCCTGGACCCTTTTCACTTGGATCACCACGGTGGGTCTATTCCGTGGTTGGAGGCGAGAGACATGTGTGCGCAGAACGCGAGGTTACTTTTGGCGATGCCCCGGTCGTTGGTGGGGTTGCAGTCTGGGCAATGTTTTCTTATGATGCCTGGCTTATGGCAACCGTAACAGCGGACATCATTTGATGGTTTGGCTGTTGTAGCACTGGGTTCGGCTTTTTGTTCGGCGGTTTGTCGTAATCTCTTTCGGCACTCGGAAAAATCATGGCCGAAGTTTCAGCAGTACGTGCACTTTTGACGTGGTTTTTTGCTGTGGTTGTTCGGCTGGGGTTCACTTCGTTTGGTTTGCAACTCCTTCTCGTCTTATTCTATGGCGCGGGCTTGGTCTAGGAGCTGGTGGTAGTTGGAGACTGATCCCCGGGGAATGCGGTCTCGTAAGCGGCGTCGGAGTAATCCATATACCAGGTCGATCTGCCATTCTTCGTCGAGTGGTCGCGAGAGTTGGGAGAATCGCTCCCGCTGGATGGTGATATACTGGTCGGTGGGCATGCCGTCTGGTTGAGGTTGGCCCGAAATTTCCATAAATAATCGGAAATTGGGTCGACGGGGGGCGAAGGCGGATCGGATGAGGTTCATGGCTTGGTCCCATGTTTGGACGGTTGTCCGAACACCACTCCACCATGGGTTTGCTTCTCCGGTGAGGAGTAGTGGAAGACCCGCTAGGGCATCTGCGTCGGAGAGATTCTCGACGGTCTTGAAGATGGTGGCGGCACTAACGAATTCTTCAACCGCGGCGGAAGTACGGCTTCCATTGAACCGGGCAGTACACTGGGTGAAGTGACGGGGGCTGTGGACCGACCTGGGTGTCTGGGGCTGCTTCACCAATTCTTGGAACTGCTCTTGCGTCATTTGCACCGACATGGCTGCGTGTAGCCGTGGACTTCTTCGGACTGATAACGGAATGGTCACAGATGCTAGATGCACGAACTTCTGAAGATGCTTCTTATCGAATTTGTAGGGTTTTCGAGCCTAATAGTTGGGCGCCAATTTGTAAAAGGACGTGGGTATTCTTACAAAGTAAATACACTGAATCACAAAAATTAAACAGTACAAATGTCACTTTCGCGAAACGAACTATACAAAAATATAAACGAGATAAACTATAGAAATTAAATGGAATAAACTATACACAAAATATTGAATAAACTTATAATTTATAATACAAGGCGATATCGGGGTGGCGTAGGCGGAATTGACGTGGGGCCTCTATTAGTGGCGTTACATAGTGCAGTTTCATCCTGGTTTCATCGCGCTTTATTTAATGCGGAATTTTTTCTAGAAAAATTAATGGAAAATTAATAGAAAAGCGACAAAATTAATTAATATAAAGAAAAATAAACAAGAACGTAGTATTGTAACAAATTTTGATTGTTAACAATTTTGAAAATGCAACGTATGGTGGTTGTAAATATTTTGCATGTGAGTAAACGATGATTGTTTTGAATTGATAAATTAATTATATAATATAATAATCTATTTTTCAGGAAAATAAAGTAATTACATAATTTTTTGAGGTTATTTTATTTGATTGGACAATTAAAACTGGAAATTATATAATTTATATATTTTATAGAAATTTGTGAGTAGAATTATTTTATAGTTTCCTATATTCAATCAATTAATAAAAAATATTATCTTCTAAGTGCATCAATTGTATGAGAATATCTGAAAAATTCTGTGTTTTATTTTCCAATCTACGAGCAAAGTAAGCTTTTTTTTTTTACTTTTTTTCATGTCTGATGCAAAATTTTGAAAAATCCAAGGTGCGCTAGTTCAACTATTATTCATTATATGTGGAAATATCCGGTTTCAATTTTCAAATCTTCCCGCTGCTACCTAATACATATATATCTAGTCGCCCGCTCATTGGTTATATAATGTTTAACAACGCATGTTCTGGAAATGCGTGTTCGGTGTTGGTTGCCTCCAATTGTTTTATTCATATTGAAGTTTTCTGTCATTTTTTTAATCGCATTATATTATAAGTATATTATTATTATTATTATTATTTTTTATTATTATAATATATTCTTAATCTTTTAAATGGTGATTACCCATTGAAGATTGGGGAACGTCAACTCCATACAGGTAAATTTTCAATATATTGTATTAAAAGAGGTTAAATTCTTAACTGTTAGAGGTACATATACAATAAATGGCTATAGATAGCTTCTTTTACTTATTTTAACAATTATTATATATTTACCTGACTGTTCTAAAGTTGAAAAACTATATTTGTACACTAACCTCACTTAAAATGGCGTCATATTCGTCATGGTCATGACAAAAATAATTAAATATAAACGGTAATTTCATATATAATTTTGAAAGATTCTGTATCCATTTCAAGTGCAAACAAACAAACAAAAGAGAAGCAAGCAAACACAATTTTCGAAAGAGTAATCTCACTATTTATAAGCAACTGAAATTATCGTTAATATGGATCAAAAAACTAGAGATTGTTGTTATTTAGGATACTAATCATAAATTATATTATGTGGTTGTTATGCATAAAAACAGATTTCGGGTATATTTGCGGTAACTTTTCTCGTAGAAAAAAAGTACACAATATTAAACTTTTAACGGTCTTGGGACACACACACAACGTATACTTTTACGCACGTATTGGGTCCGTTGTCTCTCTTTATATAAGTGCGAACGAGATCACAAATATCTCTATCTTGCCCGCACTTATATAAGGAGAAACAACGGAACCATTACGTGCGTAAAAGTACATTATTATAATCACAAATTTGATCGTGGCGTTGAAAATGTATTTATTTGAAGATCTCAATTTCCCTCAGTTTAATTCTTACTCTAATATGTTGTCAAATTTTTATCTAGCCCCATTCAATTTTACTCAATTTTTATATACAGAGATTATCTTCACATAATTTGATTTAATTTTGAATTAAACATCAAATATGAAATTTTCATTAGTTTTTGATGGTACTGTATATTTATGGATTATTTATTGAGTTAAATGAGCGACTAACACTTAGCACCCTCCCATATCAAGTTTGAGCATTATTATTTTTTATTATTGCGATCGTTTGATGGTTGATGATGGTCAATTTTCTATTGAGTGATGGTTATTTGTTTGCTAGAGATAAAAAAAATGGTGTAAAATAGACGTTAAATTAGTTAGTACCCCATTTTTCGAAAAATTTCCTTTTATTAGTTCAATCACATCGAGAATCGTTTGTTGGTAAATGAATTATGGTTTATTATTAGTTTATTATAAAAGAAGTATCTACCTAAGTACTTGAGTGATATTTTCATTGATGAAATGAAGTATAATTGATTTTATAACGACGGAAAAACAATTTCTAACCAGGTAAGTGGATTTATATAACATCCCCATGTCTAGTTATTGCAATTTTTTCATAACAATCGTTTATGATTATCAGTTTGCATTGTTTGATGGTCTTTTGCTCATAATTTTTTTTTCTAAGTTGATAGATACAAACGATTTTTAATATAAAATTAGTTATATTTATATTTAATATTGAAAATAGTTTGTCTCAACTTTCGAAATAAAAATGTATGAGTAAATGTGTTCCGTGCTTATGCAACCCATTATACTTTCCATCATCAATGAAAATATCACCTAATAAAGTAATTTACTTCTAGAATTATTCAATAAATATCAATAATAAACTATAATTCGTTAACCATCATTTACCAACAAACGATTCTCGATGTGATTGTACTAATGAAGGTACAATTTTCGATGCTAACCATAGACTAATACAATAACTACACCATCAACTCTGGTTGGAAACGTGCAGCTCGTTGAATGAGCTGTGTAGTTAGTCCGAAGTCACGTAAAGCTGTGGCTGAATCAGTTGGATCATTTCGATTTTACAGAATTATTATCCTTAACAATGCAATTCCATACGAATTAATACATAGCAGATCGTACTAGTTCGGTTTGATTGACAAAAGTGATTGGCAGCCAACCACTGAAAAAATGCAGCACTTTTGCTGTGTTCAAAGTATATGCGGTTAGGGGTGTAGTTATTTTATTAGTCTGTAGTGCTGACTAATGACTATTTTACACCTATGTCTTCTTCTCTAGTAAACAAATGACTATCATTAACCATCAAACGATCGCAATAGAGAAAAAATGCAAAACCTTGATAATAGGGGGGGTAAAACATGGTTCAAAACCTGTGTTCATGGTACTATTATGCTCAGAATTAAGCCTATCTACTACAATAGACAAGAAACTAGAACACAAATCAAAAATTTCAACGCCACGTCACTGCTTTTTTCGTGTCCAACTCCACTCAAACTATACGATATCAATTGAATTTGAGAATAGCAAAGTGGAAAATATTGAGTAATAATGTAAAACATTGTACGGTTTCAATACTGACAATGAGTTGTCGGGCCATCGCCCATTAAATGTATTTTCTTTATATTTAGAAACTGTAGATGTAGTAGTTGAGGACTTGCTTTAAATGAGCAGTAATTGCAGTAGAATTGAGATAGGGTAGTGAATCATTGAGAAAAGATTTGGCCATGAATTATTCCAGCAAGCAACATACATTGTGTTCTGCTAGCTCTAAAATGGAAAGACTGGACTTCAGATCCGTATTTGTATGAATAGTTTTCACTGAAGTAGATGAGAACAACTAATTCATCTGCATCCGTAATCTATGTTTGCTATTGCACGGATGCTCGCAGCTTTCTTTTTTAATCCCTGAAGTTGTCCATACTCCTCTATTACTATTGGCAATGAGGAATGTGGAAGGATATTACGATAATTGAGAAATTCTACTATTCTAGGCCGTGTGTCAGCTGTTCTAAGGCATGGATGTCAGTTGGAGTCCAGAGACTATTTTGAAAAGTTACGAGTATTCTTGGAATATTTGTTCTTCTATTGAAACATTGCCTTGAATCTGAATTCTTATTGTGAGATGATTATATAGGTACAGTAACAAAAGCTTGACACAGGCGTCGAATACCACTGCTGAGCTCTAGGGAGTCAGAATGTTTTTGTTCTGATATCTCCCTTCTTTGTATGCGGATAATTTTTTTTTATAGTAGCACCGTAGCTTCTTTACACTAATGAGTTGTTGTCATCAAATAATCTGTGTGTATGACTACACTTCCTTCTGTAACTGCACATAATTCAAATACTTTTGTTGATTACTCACGACCTGTAATTTCAAATGTACAATATTCTGTGATCTTGAATTAAATGCTAAAATGAGGTCATTTATTCCATAATTGTAGACATTTGTGATACAGATTTCCTCATGGCATCTACAAATGAAGAACGTACATTATATATTGGTCCCGACTTCGATATCTACTTGGATTGCGATGAAAATCAACGTGTCAGTAATATCGTTAACTTTCACAATGAATATTCTCTTAAAGAGGAGATCACAATAGAAGAAAGTGATATCAAACAAGAATATCTATCTAAAATAAAAGACAGTAATCTAGAATTATATCAACAATTTCAGTGTGGGAATGAAATTTCGAATAATACAGAACAGGAAATTTCTGATAATCTTATGTAAGTAGTAACTTTGAAATGTCATTCGACTGTATATCTAATTCGGAAAGTAAATCTTTCAGGAACAACGTGGAACATGATAGCAAAATTTTGCTACTTCAATGCCAATATTGTTTCTTTCAGTCAGATAAAAAAGAGCTACTGGATAGTCATGAAAACGAACAACATAAGAAAAAAGTGATAACTGGTATTTGTGAAAAATGCAAACGTACATTTGCCTCCCCGAAAGGTCTTTTGATCCATATGACTAAAAAACATAGAAAATTTAAATTGAAGAGAATTGATTGTTGTGATCTATGTGATTTTGTTACTAAGAACTTTACGCAAGCCGCCACTCATTCGTGCACAGTTCATGAAGATTATATATTAAAATTGGATTGTATTACAATTAAAGCTGTATGAACAATTATTATTATATATCCATATATTTTATAGTTGTTCGTTTGTTGTATATAACAATAAAATTTTAACTTGATATTGTTACATTTAACATCAACATTCAACAGGGAGTGGAATGATTGAGATTGGAAGCATATAATTAGAACTAACATCAGTGCAATTTGAGTTACTTTTAGAGTCAAAAAGGAATTTTTGTGCTTTATTTTTTGATGACTTATTTGATTGGGTCGGTGGCAGGACTTCCATATTCCGGGCCACGGATTGAACGCTTGCCTTTGGTGGTAGCGTTAGCAATGACTTTGCTGTAGGGCTCGGCTCGTTTGATTGCGTCATTGTCGCAGTTGCTCCGGTTGTTTGGACGGGTATTTGGCTAGGCGGCGTCGCCTGTAACCCCGTTTGCATTTGCTCGAGCTTTCTGGTCGGACTTGAATTGGCAAATGGTATCATGTCGTTAAGTTCTTTCCAGCTCAACAAGCACATCCCAGTCGAAATGTGAAGACGTATAAAGCAGTCTAGATTTCACGCAGTCGCTGCTTTCAGGTCTTTTATATGAACCAGCGATTTTTTCCTTCTCTTATCTCCCCCTTCCGTACTGTGAACAGGTCATCAAATTTTGGGGCTAACTTGGCGGCAAAGTCATTCGTTCCGGATTACAGAAAATGTGTGCGACGCATTACATGGTCTCCTGCCTTTGGTTGCCAATTTCTGAGAAATTTCTCTACATCTTGTGTTGTCGAAACATTTGATTGTTTTTTTTTCTTGAAAGCAATAAGTTTTAGATATAATTTCTTCTATTTTGCGTCTATGCTAGCATTGTTGATGCAACAAAAGGAGTGCTTTAAAATCTGAGAGCATCCATAAGCTCTGCTCGCTATTACAAGGATGTTCACAGTTTATATTTTCTTTACTTATACCCAAGATCTTCCAAACTCTTCCATTCCACCACCAGTGACGGCGGCGTCAACATGGATTCCACTATTTTCTAATATAATGAGGCATTCGATTAATGAGCTTGTGCAGCGGCATACTTATCCAAGTATGTCTCGATGAAAAACAACCTAACGCTTGCCTCCATTGGCCTCGAAATAGCACAAATTTAGAAACTAACGTATGCTCTGCGGATTTATTTTGCAGAACATCATGGCTATGTTCTCACGAATCCACTAAATTTCATACTTTCGGGATCAAAGTGAATATTTTCGCTAAACTTCATTTCGTCAACCAAAACTACACCTCTTTCACATTCGACTACCATATTTCTAGTTTTTTCTCTCAAACCGCGGAAAACTGATGGTTTTGTTAACGACGGAAGTGGGAGAATGTCCAATGTCGTAAGTATTTCTACTTTGACGTTTTATAAGGAGACTTTCGTATATCCAGGCCAATGTATATCGCCTGTCTTTTGAATGTGATTTTTTTTTGTGGCATCAAAGCACGAAGTAACAATTGTTTGATATTCCGCTGGTAAATCCTTGATTGACCTTCCAACACATAATCTTGATCTTTAAGCGGTTTTGTAATTCGACTTTAGATATTTCTTGTCTTAAGTGGACTCTCTACGAATGAATTTCACTTTATTTATTAGCTAAGAACAAGCAGATTCCCCTAATTGGAGTAAAAACAAATTCACCAGATTTATACGTTTGCACTATTTCATTAGATTTTTAGCTTATGCATTGGAATTTTCTGATTTTTTATAATTCGTTCAAAATTATCAATAGGGTGTCAAGATTCTTGTGTGTTGTTGTCTTGTTCTTGCTCTTGTGAATCGTTTTGCTGTTTTTGATGATGTTCCTCATAATTATAATAATTTGATATTTGACTACTTCTTGATGTCCCTCTGCTATATTTATTTGGTGTTTCTCTTGTGGTTCAAGAATACTCACTAATGTTCGACCGTTGGCAAAGCTTTTACCATCAGTACTTTTCTATCCGTATACATTAAGTTGACAGCGTTTCCTATCAGTATTCTTTCATACATTTTAATGTGCTCATCTTTGAAGTGGAGCTGACAAATTGAGTTTGTCGCTTTCAAGTTAGTAATCCCTAAAGACATTGTCCAGTTTTGTAATCTTTTTGGGGTCTATACACCAATAGACATAAAATTGAGCAAAAACAAAAAACCTAATATTTTTCTTCAAAACTTTTATTAAACAACAAGTTTCAAAAAATGACAATTCCTGCACGAGACCAAGTTCAATAAACGAAAGCGCTAGCTTCATGTGCATCGGCAAGTCACCCACAAATCTACACTAGCCACCTCTAAACAGCCCTTTTCGGAAATCATTTTCTCGATTTGATCTCATAACAGATGCTGCTCCTTAATAGGAAGCATGGTATTTGTATTAAAAACGATGTATATGGCCAGAACACAAAGTTCGGAGTGAAAGTTACTCAGTCGCTATAATAATTAACGGAAATCTGAAGAAAATACAAGACATTCAGTGTTATGACTGTACAGCTTCAGCAGCAATTACCAAAATGAGAGCCGAACTTGGCGAGCAACCACCTATAAACACTCCTTTCCGGAAATCATTTTTTCAGTTCGGTCTCATAAGAAATGGTGCTCATTCTTTCTACACTACACCAACTCAATATACTAAATCCACGATATGAATGCACTTCTAACCTAACGACAATAATTTTTACCAGTTATATGCTCAGATCAATGTTACTGGCTAGTAACTTTGTTTCTGACCAATTGACAGAACTGGTTCAGTTATATTAATGCCGCTATGTAACTTCAAAGCTGAGTTAAATATCCTAAACAGTAGGTTCACTCTCTAAATTAAGTGATAATAATTTTACCTCGTGCAGCCCACTGCTCATCGCTAGCTGTCTTTGTTGCATTTAACCATAGCAGAGAAAGAGAGAGGGGCCCATGTTCTCTGACCATAGATGAGGAAGAAATAGATGGACACAGTACCAGGTCTAATTATTATATGTCCATGGACTAAGTCAGTATTTAAGTTGAAATATGCACGAGGAATAATTATTTCCTGATAAATCAAAGGCGCCGACACCTTTCCTCTATATAATTATACAGTAAGTAATGCAAAATATTCTATGTACCAATATTTATTAATATGTGAATAATTTGAATTCAGAATACTTATAATTTATTGAGTAATAATGCGTCATTTTTAGGTGCACCTTACAGGTAATATTTCTGAATTAATTCAATATTTTAAAATAAATAATCATTATGATAATGTCATTGTATTAATTGTAGATAGCAGCCAAGTGTGTTGGAATTGGTCCACAATACAAAGATACGGCAAAAAGTACTGTGGTACCTGTGAGTTGCGAGAAGAAAAGAAAAACAAGCGATGAAGACTTACATGAGAATATCAAAAAAGAAATTCGTGGGGTAATCAGCAATACGGTAAAGCAGAGTGGGATGGAGAGCATTTTTTTTTCAGTATAGGATTAAGCTTTTTAATTTTAGATTTATTAATTTTCAGCTAATTTACAGAAAAAAAAGGGTTTCGATTCATTTTCCAATGTTTTATTTGTTGAACGAATTGCGCAACAAGGCAATATATGAAAGGAAGGACCAGTTTGGCAAAGCTCTCGAAAACCATTGAGTTTAAGCACGTCCAGGATGACAATAGATGTACTCTGATGGAAAGGCTCAACGTCAGAAGTAAGCAAGCGCAGCATATTTTTGCAAAAATATATGTAATATACGGAAAATGTAGCTGTTGCTAACGTAATATGGGTATTTGCAATAGGACCGTCCGTAAATCGTGACAGGATTTGGACTTGAGATCAGTCAAGAGAAGCACAGTAAAGGATGGATTCCCAATGTGGAGCACATTTTCAAATCTTCAAAGGGCCGTACAGCAGACTACCACTCGGAAATGAATGCAGAAACTTTCGAAAAATGGATAAGGGAGCTGGTGGTAGCTTTAGATGAATCATCCCTTATTATATGGGACAACGCGAGCTACCACTCAAGAATTCAATATAAATCACCAACAACATCGTGGAAAAAATGGAAATTCTTGAATGGTAGCAGAGGCAGCAGGTCCAGTGTTCTCCAGCTTCCACCAGTGTACCTTACTTCAATTATGCAATAATCTTGTTAATGAAAAGGTGTACGTGGTGGACAAAATTATCCATGAAGCTTCGTTCTCCTCCAAACCACTTTAACACCTTTTAACACGTTCACTGCCAGACTGAAAAGTGAAGTTGATGACATATCATGCTAGGAAAACACTTTTATATACAATTTCTGATCTAAATGCAATAATCCCTAGAATTGCTAGGCGGGAATAAACAAGTCTATATACAAGTCACGCCAACAAGCGAATAAAGGCTTAAGCCTTCCGTTGAGATCAAAATTCGAAAAGTTCAAGTAAAGCTTACGTAAAACAGTGAGACACAAAGAAGTTATGATAATTAAGAATCATAGAAAGTGGCGTAGGTGGCGCCCTCTACTAGGTACTGGTAATGTGGTGATAATTTCGAGTTCCTTGATTCACAAAACATCCCCATAACCAACTATCGTGCTTATATTAAAAAGTATTCAGTAGTTATCGGGAAAAATCGAGAAACAAAAGATTAACTTTGACACCCTGCATCTCAGTTAGTATCAACTTTTAGTAGAAGGTAAATTTAGCTATATCTTATTATTTTGATATGAGAGATCCTCTCTTACTAAATTTGCTACAAGGATGCGAATCGAGGCGTCCAACTGTGCGGGAAAGACACAACAACAAAAAGTTGTTGTTGTTCTCTATTTTTTTCGCACATTCTATGTTTCTCTCGTACAACTGTCCTCCTCGATTATGACGCTCCTGGTGGCAATTTTAGTAACTAAATCCTTACAACATAAAAGTTTACCCTTACCAATGATAGTAAGACCTGTCTATAAGACCGTAACCATTACTTATAGTCCACCTGTATAAATTTTCTCTAACTTCCGTACGACGGACGCCGTGTATGACCACGAGCTGAATAAATTATTTTTTTCCTCAACAATTGAAAAGATAAACACTCGAGTTGAATGTACTGAATATTAATATAGTTAGGTACAACATGTTTAAATTTGTTATTAGTTGATAATTATGGTTATTAAAAATTGAAACAGGTTTTGAATGCACGTACTTATTGTGAATTAAATAATTGTTAAACTAGAATTCATATTTATATTTTCCAAATTACAGTCAAACCTCCCCATAATGGACAATTTTTGTATCCTCGTACGACAATATAGGAAATACAGTGTACTTGAGCCTCCCTAACAATGGACATACTGTAATACGTAAATTTACCTCTCAGCTAGGGACAGAATTTTTCGAAGTGAGAACTACTTTCGCATACAGAAAAAAAAATTAAGTTATTCCTTGCTATGTAATTTTCCAATAATATTTAATATTTGGTAACCTCTTAACAGTGGACATCTCTCCACAACGGACATTCTTAAATTCCCCATCGGTGTCCGTTATGGAGAGGTTTTACTGTATAAAAATAAATATTCTATTTTGATTTGATCATTTCTTCAATACTTTCTACAAGTATATTAGAATGAAAAAGAAATCTACTTCTAGTTATACGTATTTTCGAATAGATGGCGATACATTATTAATAGAATTCACAATTCAAAGGGCTGAATTGTAAATGAGAGTTGAAATTACCGTTACTATCCAAATAAATAATAAATATAGGCGGGTAATTAAAATTCAAATAAACAAAATTCTTATCATCGACCTCAATGTAATCATTCATTCAATTTTGGTTAAAAAAAAAATACAATTGTTTATTTTTAGAAACACCAGAAAATAAAAAGATAGTAACGACGCGCCTCCCTACGTCACCGTCCTTTAACGGAGTATCTACCTTGAAGAAGAAAAAAAACAAAATAGTGGGGACATGATGTCATATATTTTCATATATATAGTATTAGTAGGTAGTAGGGATGTATTATTATTATTAAATCCCACTACCATTCCTTACTATATTTTTCGCCATCGGAAAGTGGCGAGTGAGAAAAATTCAGTGTATAAACGCCGTTTTTCTAACATGTAACCAATCGAAAAAGGAATCTTCATCAAACAACTGCTATCTATCAATAAACGTTTGTTTCATATATAATTAAATTGTTGAAAAATCAAATGAGCTGTGTGTAAATATAAGAGATTTTGTTTAAAATCCCCTTAACTACTATTGAAGAAGCGCCAAATTTTTCGAAAAACCATTCTCGACAAATTTTCGACTTTCTATTAAAATTAAATTAAAAATTTGCCAGTGATTTTCTAATTTTATTGTGTGCTATATTTTTGTGCCAATTTGATTTTTTCAAATTAACAAATGGCATCGGCAAGGACACGAAAATGGACAGGTGAGTTGCAATTAATGCTAATATAGAATAACCTGTTTAAGCTCAATTTTCTTATGATTGTATTCGTATAGCCACTTTCCAAAACAAATGCTACAAGGTAGATGCATAATAATTTGTTCAGGGTGGGAGGTCACAATGATTTATTGATAACAAAACGAAATGACGGAGCTTATTTGCAATTTAAAATTGAATACTTAAGAATTTTTTCTATTGTCCATTGATTACATTTCCATTAGACTAAATTATTTTGCAAAATTTTTGTTTTGTTTCCAGATTTCATATCTTGTCGTCAGGTGCTCAACATCATGGTAATTTTGGGATTTATGTTTAATTATATGTTACGTGTAAATTTAACAATAGCTATTGTGGCAATGATCGAAAAGAACGATACAAATTCCACAACTAGCACTCCTACTACCCAAATTGATAGTCATCGTTTCCATTGGGACGATGAGCAAAAAAATGACATTTTAGGTAGTTTCTTTTGGGGTTATATTTTAACCGAATTACCAGGTGGTCGATTATCAGAAATACTAGGTGGTCGTCGTGTTTTCGGTGGTGGAATGTTATTAGCTAGTCTATTAACAATATTGACACCAGCCGCTTGCTATATAAATTATTATGTATTATTAGTATTACGTGCATTACTTGGATTTTGTTTGGGTGCTACATGGCCAGCAATTCTACCAATGGCAACTAAATGGATACCACCAATGGAACGTTCGAAATTTATAGCAAATATGATGGCCAGTTCATTAGGTGCTGCATTAACAATGCCATTATGCGGTTTATTAATAGCATCAATTGGTTGGTCGAGTGTATTTTATGTTACTGGTGGTATTGGTTTGGTATGGTCGATTTTTTGGTTTTTATTTGTTTTCGATTCACCAGCACAACATCCAAGAATTACGTTAACTGAAAAAATCGATATTGAACGGAAAATATTGGAAGGTAGCGGCGGTAGAAATTGTAAACCGCAACAAGTACCATGGTTCGAAATTTTCACATCACCACCAGTATGGGCCATCATTATCTGTCATGGTTGTTCTGTATTTTGTTATTTTACTGTTGTCAATCAATTACCAACATATATGGATCAAGTATTGCATTTTAATATTAAAAAAAATGGATTATTATCAAGTCTACCGTATTTAGGTAAAAACAAAATACAAATAATAATATAAATTAAGACTTTGAATACAATTGCACAACTGATTATATTTAATATTGAACTTTGTCGGTTTATTAAACGAAATAAAACTTTGGACGCGATTCGTATGGAAATTTCATGTAATCAATAGATAGATAACACCGGGGACGCACACACACACAACATTGTGTCGACTGACGTTGACTCCTTACAGCGTCCGTTCAACGGATATCAATCGAAACAATGTGTGCGTCCCCGAGATTATTGTTTATCTCATTATTATTTTTTATTTTTTTAAGGTAAATACGTAATGGCGATTATTGCAAGTTATTTAGCTGATCGTTTACGTAAATCTGGTCGTTTATCAACAACAGCCACACGTAAATTATTTACAGCATTCGCTGTATTCATTCCGGGTTTTCTAATGATAATTCAAGCATTTAAAGGTGACGATCCTATATTATCGGTAATTGTATTTACAGCATCATTATTTTTTAATGGTGCTGTAACAGCTGGTTATTTATCGAATGGTTTAGATATAGCACCGAATTTTTCTGGTACAATATTCGGTATGGCAAATACATTATCATCATTCGGTGGTTGGTTATCAACGAAAATTGTTGCTTTACTAACAAAAGATCAACATACATTTGAACAATGGCGTTATGTATTCTGGATTTTAGTTATAAGTTATTTAATTGGTGCTACAACTTATTTATTATTTGGTACTGGTGAATTACAAAAATGGAACTCGAATGATAATGATGATGATAATAATAAAGTACAAGAGATGCAACCGTTGAAAAATATACAATTGGGACATGTTGACAAAGAACAACATGAAATTTTGGCATGATACTCTATGTCGGAAATATTCCAGAAACATATCAATTTTTTCTGTAAATATTATTTTTTATAATGTATTATTATTATTTTATTTAAAATAAAACTACTTTTTTTCTTCTTTTAATTGTCGGGGA
>JAZBGX010000539.1:8329-29641 GCA_037414775.1 Zonitis immaculata
GATTGCAATAATTTGTTTATTGAGTAATTTTATAATAGGAAAATTACATAATTTGCTAGTTTATATCGGAAATTTTTCGATAATAATCTATATTTATTCAACGATGAAAAATTGAATGTTGAAAATTGTTTGTTAATATAATTTAATGATTTTCCCCCATCATTTATTAAAAAAAAAAAAAAATTAAAATTGAGATCTAAACAAATCAGGAAGAATCCTAAAGGTTATATTTATTGTTTTAATTATAAAATTAAATAGATTTTTTTCATTTTTCACTTAATAATCCAAGGTTCTTCCTCTAAATCTAAAACATTACAATAATAACGACGAAATGTTATTTTTCTAGTAAATCAAGGATCTTGCTGACTGTACAGGTCACGACCGATAATTAGCAATTTTTATTTCATTAAATTAAATGCATATTTTCCCGTAATAATTCAAATAATAATACTAGTGAACGTTCACCCTTAGCTTCAATTAGACAATTCACAACCCGTTGTTGTATTTAGAGTTGTCTATCTCAAATAATTATATAAACAAGTATAGTTAATTGTCTAACTTGTAGGCGTTATTTTTCTATATTATAGTCTACCAAATTGCACTAAATCAACTTGACTCTATTTAATTTTGCAGGAAATTTAATGTTAAATGACACGTGCGATATAGTACGGATCCAACCACGTTATCATCTACGTTCAGGATTTGCTGGACTTCAATTAAGTGATATAGCTAATGTAAGTTTTATTTAATTTGTACAATTAGATAATTATTGATATATTTTTTTTTTGTATTGATTCATAGAGGACTTTATCGAAGACTTTCGAAAATAATAAATGTGGAAAAACGAAATATTGTACAAGAATAACTGTACAAGATTTAGAATGTATATTATGTAGTCGTTTTATATTGGATCCTGTAACAACAACATGTGGACATACATTTTGTCGTTGTTGTTTAATACGTGTTCTAGATCATGGTTTATCATGTCCATTATGTATGGCAACATTAACAACAAAAGATTATTCACGTGGTACAACAATTATATTAGATCAAATTATAAAATATCTATTTCTAAATGAATATAAGAATCGTTTAAATTTACATTATAAAGAAATTGAAATGTTAAACAAAAATTCGGAAGTAATTTCACTATACGATTATTTATTTATTCTATTTAATAATTAATTATAATTTTATAGTTGCCTGTATTTGTTTGTACGAATGCTTTTCCTGGTGTAGCATGTCCATTGTATGTTTATGAGCCACGTTATCGTTTATTAGTCAGACGTTGTTTATTATCATCGAATCGACGATTTGCAATGGCAGCTAAAGAAACAACTGGTGGTAAATTCGTTTGTTGTGGTACAGTTTTAGAAGTACGTGATGCTGTATCTTTAGAAGATGGTAGTTTTATTTTAACAACAATCGGTGTACGACGATTTAAAGTTATTCATAGAGATGAACAAGTAATTATTAATAATTTGTTTTATTCAATTATAATTATACTAAAATTTCTAATATAGGATGGTTATGATATGGCAAAAGTGGAATTTATAAAAGATTTAGCTGTACCTACAGAACAATTACCAAATCTATTAACATTACATCAAAAAGTCCATAATAAAGCATCAAAATGGATATTATCGTTAACAACAAAAGCTCTAGCTGAAGTTGAACGTTTAATTGGACCAATGCCGAAAGTTGAACGTAATTGGTTGAATTTACCAGATGGACCAGCTTGGACATGGTGGTTAATGCCAATTCTACCACTAAGTTCACAATTACAAGTAATTCTACATAATTATAATATAAATTTATATTTATTATGTTTTATGTTTAGTTGGGTTTTTTGAATTCGACATGTTTGGAGAAACGTTTACGTGCAATTGATAAAATGCTAGATCGTATGGAGATCCGGATGAAATCGTTAGAAAGAAATCCAATGAATTGTTCAACATCAACGGATCATTCTAGTGATTCATGTAGTGACCCAGAACGGACATTTCAAATACCATTTACAACAGATTAATAGGAAATAAGCAATTTATTATTTGTCGAATTTTATTGTGATCTATACAAATATAATAAGGAATTTCCGTTATTATTATTGATAAATAGAAAAATTGTACATTTTTAATAACTGAAAAACAACTTTTTATATCTTTACTGTAGAATTTTTAGATCGGATTTCTACATGTTTTGTTTTTTGTTTTTTCTAATTAAAAATTGTCCTTCAATTATTCTCTCAATAATAATGAACTAATTAATTAATTAACTGATTAATTAAGAGAAATATAAATAAATTGTGATATAAATGTTTTCGTTTATTGAAAAAATGACCAAAAACAATAAAAATAAACTTATTTTTTTATATATTGCAGAATTCTAGTTTTAGATTAAAGTAAAAATAAGGATTTTTGTTATTTATTGAATTAAATTTAAGAAGAAGAAAAAAAATATATAACAAACACCAACAACATTGAACCAATGAGAATCTTTAATTATTTATTTGTGTCATTGTGATATTAATTTTATTTTTATTTATTGAACATTTCTTATAATAATTAATATTAATTATTGTGTTTTTAGTTGTAAATTATTTATAAATATAAAAATCAAACTAAATAAATTATTAATTTTCATCTAAATTATCCTATCTTACTAACTAGAGAATTAAATTTTCAAGTATGCTCTAGTCAAATAAAGGGTTAACCTCGGAATTAAAGATAATGAGCTATAAATTTTGTATAAAGCTCTATTTTGGCATTTTATAAGTTAGTCCAAAAGTCCCATAGAATCTCGTGTCTGTTACTCAATATATTCAAGACCAAAGGTTACATAATCTCATTTTTTATCCTCAAAATGACTCTTACAGGTTATTAGTTATTAGAAAAATTGTAGACCATCAAATTTTCTACAACATTCGATCACGGATAATTTTTCATAAAGTCTACCGTTTTCAAGATAGAGCACGGAGATTGGGAAGCGCTTAACTGTAAGTATGATAAATATAACTTAGGAGCGGATTTTCGCTTCTAATATCAAACGATCAAAGAAGTGGTTGACGCAAACTCACGACGTTCAATGGTCGATTCGAATTCACCTCTTCACTATATTCATTTTCCTTGTGGTTGTCGGGTTAGAATATCTAAAAAACCTTTTAATGAAACAAGTTGGGCAAAATAATCAAGAATTTCCTAAGCATCTATCAGTTGTGGCATTCCTTCAAGCAAGTGTGGCTCTAACGTGTCTCTATCTAGTTATAGAAAGTTCACATTTGAGAGAGCATGAACGGAGCCAACCGTTTGGGCTAACTCAGAAGGCTATACCAGAGCGAGTGCGGTATGTGGAAGACTCAAACAATTAGCTTCACTTATACTCTCTCAAATATGAATCTACAATAGATATTGATGACCGGTGACTGTTTTTCGAGCGCTCCGTTAGACGTGCGGCATTCGGAAGTATGCCTATACGTCTACTTTTTAATTAATAACGCAAATCCATCGATAATCTCTAGAATTGCAAAAAAGATAAACAAAGACAATTCGAGTTTCTTATCAAAGTTGTAGAATATAAAAAAGCCGGGCCTGAATTATTATCACAATCAATTTCAACATAATGTAAATGTAGCGCAACATATTTTTAAATTGGGGTTGATTTAACTACCGCCACCACCACTACTACGATACAACCACCAATGTCACCACTTTCAGTTATGCTATGTTCATATAATTGATTACCTAGTTGTTGTTGTTGGTGTTTTGTTCACTTTAATGATTTATTATACCGTAAAACCTACATAATCATATAAATATAAAGAATGGGGACGCTTGCGCCGTGACGTCGCGTGAGCGCATTTCTTATAACAAAATACATATTTATTTTCAATATTCGATACGTACAACAAGCAAGAGTGAAAAAATCTATAAATATTACATAAATTAACTGATTGAGATAGTGTTTTATCGATTTAAAAAAAAAAATGGTTAAATGTAAATTTAAATTAGTGTCGGTATTATTACGCTAAAACAAAAAGATAAACCAAATTAGAAAATATGTGCCATAGATATCTATTATTTCTATTATATCCGAGTTGGAAATATAAATTGAAATTACGTTAATTTTAAATTTTCAAAGAAACAAATATGTCGATTATTAAGAAGAGTTCAACAAGACGATCAGAGTAAGTTATTTGTAATTCCAGAGCCTTTTGGCTTTGACATTGCCAATGTTGATATTAAAATTCAATCTCATTGTCAAATCAATACAAACACCTGTTTCTATTATTGTTTTTCGCTATCTGCAACTAGAGCGTCCTTTGTTTTTTGTTTTTTTCAAATGAGTTACATAAAACAATTCATAATAATAATGCACGTCATAGAATCATACGGAAATTTTCTAAAAGTTGTTATAGATTCTATAATATAGAACAATCCAAATTAATTGCATATATATTCATGTAGGTTCGTAAATAGAGTTTAGATTATAGTTATGGATATACATACAAATCGTACATTATTCCAACGGTTGTTTGATTATAGAAAGGTGTTTTAAATAATTGTGACAATTATTTATTTTTTTTCTCCCAAGCAATATTATCCAATAATTTCCTCTAACACTCTTTGAAATAGAGACATTTCAGGGTTATTCTTATCCATAAATATTTCAATAACGGCATTCAATTAATTTTTCTTTTTTTTTCAATTATTGAAACAGGTGTGGTTTTATTATTAAAGAATCTTTAATTTTCATCGATTCAATTTATATATTTTTTTTCCCATAAATTATTATTTGAATCAATATTCGTTTGGAATTTCTAGAAAAAATTTTAAGTCAAAAAAACATAAATTATCGCCCTAATTTAACCAAACATTTTGTTTTCGAGATGTATAATCCAATTAACAAAGATAAGACGATTTCTACTAGAATCATCGATTTTGGATGTTTTTTTCTTATTTCTTACAAGCAATCTGAAACTATTGTAATTTGATTTGATACATGACCAGAAAAATAATGTCATTGTTATATACAGTCGAGAAGCAATGAAATTTATCAAACATATAATTTATTTCGTTAGTTATTTGTTTACTTATTAAATTAATCATTCGATAATTCCAATAAAATTTCCATCTAAAATTATTAATTCTAATAATCGCTTAAGTTTCAGTGATACAATGGATGATGATTCAGATGATAAAGACACTAAAAGGTACCTGTTTGTTTTTTTTTGTTTCTTCTAATTACACAAAAATAAATTAATTTCTTTATAGAAAATCACGAAATTTGAGTGAGAAAAAACGTCGTGACCAATTCAATCTATTAGTAAATGAATTAAGTTCAATGGTATCAACTGGTAATCGCAAAATGGATAAATCGACAGTACTCAAATCAACAATATCATTTCTAAAAAACCATAACGGTATTTACCTAAAAAAAAATAAAATAATATCTATTAGAATAATTGCGTGATTTAATTGTTCGTAGAAATTGCTGTAAGATCTCGTGTTAATGAAATACAAGAAGATTGGAAGCCGAATTTTCTTACTAATGAAGAATTTACACATTTAATATTGGAAGCTGTAGATGGATTTATTATGGTATTTTCAGTTAATGGGCAAATATTTTATGCATCTGAAAGTATAACATCATTATTAGGACATTTACCTGTAAGTTGATTAATTGATAACGATTTTGATAACGGATAAAAGCAGGAAAAACAAAAACAAAAACATTAAAATTTGAAAACACCGACTTGATTCAATCAAAGTTACTAAATAATTAAACTTTATTACCAATATAACATATGCAGCGTTACTGAATGTTTAATGATACAGTTTGGGATTTTATTAATGTTAAATTGTCTGAATTGGCTGTCAAATATAATATATAAAAAAATAAGAAAATTCAATTTTGTCCTTTGATAAGTATTCACTTGATAACGGCTGGGCCGATTTTGTTAATTTTATTTCAAAAATATCCGTTGTAGTCCGATTGGGGTTTTTAAGGCGAGAAAAATTGGGAGAGTTTCCCGGAAAATTGGTGAATTCGGGAAAAACTGGAAGTAATTTTTTTCTATGGCATTTTCGTATAAACTCGAGACCATAACTTACGAATAGAACTATGAATATAAAAATTCCTTTTTTGTTTTGTTCATTATGCTTAGAGAAGACAAACAACTCAATTTCAGTTGTGTAATGCCTATAGAATTCATCTAGCATGTGAAATGAATAAACTTCTCAATGATCACCCGTTGTGATGAAACTGAATCATTTGAAATATACTTTCTTTTCAGGATGAAATTCTCAATACGACAATCTATGAGATGATTAACGAAAATGAACATAACACTTTATACAATATTTTGATGAATCCGTCCATGCCAGAAGGTCAAATCACATTTTCTTGCCATTTAAAACGTGGTGGTACCGATACGAAACAGCCCCCATGTTGCGAACTTGTCCATTTCGCTGGATATTTCCGTAAGTTACACAATATTATTAAACATTCTATTATTATTTGATAAATTTGGAGCAAGGTTATTAGAAATTTCATAGATAAAAAGTAATTGATATATTTTTTAAATAGGATCTGACGAGGATATGGTGCAAGGTGATAATCGCTATAGCGGTTATTCGGGCGAAGGTGATACCCGATTGGTATTTGTTGGTACTGGTCGTTTACAAACACCACAATTGATACGCGAAATGCCATTAGTTGATTCTAGTAAAAGTGAATTTACATCAAAACATAGTTTAGAATGGAAATACCTATTTTTAGATCATCGTGCACCACCTATAATTGGTTATTTACCATTCGAAGTTTTAGGTACATCCGGTTATGATTATTATCATATTGATGATTTAGATCATGTAACTGTATGCCATCAAGCCCTTATGCAAAAAGGTGAAGGTACATCGTGTTATTATCGTTTTTTAACAAAAGGCCAACAATGGATTTGGTTACAAACAAGATTTTATATAACTTATCATCAATGGAATTCAAAACCGGAATTTATCGTTTGTACACATCGTGTTGTTGGGTATTTTAAATTATTTAATAATTTAATTAAAAAAAAAAAAAAAATTGAATATAGTTTTATTACAGTTATGTTGATGTAATGAAAAATAATTCGAATGATGATTCAATTCTACAAACAGAATCTATAACTGAACCATCCCCTTTAAGTACAAACGAAAGTAATAATTTGCATTGGTTGGATAATAAAAATTCGAAAAATACAGTTCGACATGATCATGGATCTGATTGTACTTCATTATCAGCCGATTCACCAAATTCTAGACATTCAGTACAAACACAACATTCAATTGTAAGTAAAATAATCGTAATCAAGGCTACTTATTATATGAGAAAGTACTAAATGATTTCATAATAAAGATTAAACAAGGCTAACAAGTCTTGTAATTGAAATGATGATACATTGCATTCAATTTAAAGATCTTTTCGATTATTTTTTGAATTTCTAGAAATCGAAACAACTCAATCAAACACCAATACCACCGCCACCACTATTACCACAACAATTTCTAGAACAACAACAACAACCATATATAGCAACAATACCTGTACAGCCAATTGTACCATCATTTCTACCAACAACTGGAAATAATTCAGTTTTATCACCAACAATAGAAAATGTTTTATTAACACCAGCCGAAAATCAAATTCAATTAGATTTACAACGAAAACACGCTGAATTACAGGCAATGATTGGTCAACAACAAGCTGAATTAAGACGTGTCTCTGAACAATTATTGATGGCCAAATTGGGATTATTACCCCAACAACAACAACAACAATCTTCGAGTGTATCAAATGTGAGTTTTTGATTGATTTATTTGTTTTGCGATATTGAAAAGGTTATTTAAATTAAATTAGTATGTTGTTCAGGTTCAGGTACCGATTACGTACCAATCGACTGTCAGTAGTACTACAGCAACAGCTAATGATTCTTCATCGATTATTGTACCTGTCACTATAGCATTACCGATACCACAACAACAACAACAACAACAAATTGTTTATGATGATAATGAAACTAATAAGTGAATTCTAATCATTAAGTGATAATAAAAACGGACGCACAATTTGTTTTTAAAACAAATTTTAATCTATTTTCTTATGTTTTAATAAATGTGATAAAAATAATTGTAACTCATCTTTGTAATATATGTATATTTATTGATGTTATCTTCACTTTTTATATTAAAAAGCAATTATAATAAATGTTTGTATTATAATTGTTGTTAAAATTAATTAATAGTTTAATTAAAATTAATAGAAAAAATCTTATCCTTAGTAAACAAATACTTGTATGATTTTAGGTTTTATAATTTTGTCAACGAATCCATTAGAATTGAAATTTCCGAACTGATATTATTGACGAGACTTTCAATTTGTGGTTTTGAATCTAAAACTTCGATTGTTTGCGTATAAGGATTGTATCGGACACCAAATCGTCTTGGTATAGTTGCTGCATATTTTCTAAAACACAATTAATAATTAATTAATTATATATAATTTCGATAAAAATTAATTTACATCATTTTCTCTTTAGCATCATCGAAACTTTCAGCAACATAATAAACTGGTTGATATTCGGTAATTGGATATTTTTGTAATGCCGTTTTAGCTGGATCAAACGATCGAATTTCAGCTTTACCTTCTAAAGAATATTGTAATTCACCATATGATGATAGAAGACCAGCACCGAACGCTTTCAATTCATTACCTTCACGACATAAACCGTACTCAACAGTAAACCAAAAGCACTAAATTATCAAGAAATATTATTATTATTATAATTAGAATTTTTCTAAATTATTAATAAAACTAATACGGTTGCTAGTTTCTCGATATATTCGTCTGGTGCTCCTAGAGAAGCCAAACCGATTTGTTGGGAGAATTGAGCAAACGCTGGATCAGCAAATAATGGTGCATGTCCAAGTAGTTCATGACAAACATCCGGTTCTGGTGTATAAAATGGTTTGCTTGGATGTCGTATATATTGTGTTGAATGGAATACACGGAACGCTAAACCGGCCAAAAAATCTCTAGACGATAATAAACCGGCGACTGGGCGTAATGTAAAACCGGTACAATCTAAAATTTTTAAAAAAGAAACTATTAACATTAAAGTATATATAAAGATCGTACCACGCTATTTCTCCTCAAAGTTGGTGTTGACTATGTGAACGTAGGTCCGTTGATTGTTTCAACCGCCTGTCGGTAATGCAGATTACTGACGCTAATTACAATAATAATTTGTAGTCAATTATCAATTAACAGCAAACTTTGATTTTCGACATTCTTGCACAAATTTTTGGATTTATTTTACATTATTCAATCATTCTATCACGTTATTATCCAGTCTCGATATTCTAAGCTTAATTTTTGTCAAAAAATTATGAACAAATGTCAAATTTAAATACGCATGAACTACTCTAGGCCCTACAAGTTGTCTATGGTCCTACGTTCTCCAATGTGACGCCAACTTTGAGGAGAAATAGCGTGGTACGATCGTTAGATGATTCAATGTTTTGTTACCTTTGAGAAAATTGGAAACATCTTCAAGTTGTGGTATATTATCTTTGCGATATCCGCAATTTTGTATTAATAATGGGAAAACATGATTATGTTCTTTACATGCATGTGTCGGATATAATTTCGTTAATTGTTCAAATACTTTACCCCACGTTTCAATTTCTTCTTCTGTATAATCGACATACGGTAGTTTTTGTCCATATTTATAATTATAAGCGATATCGGCGAAATATTTACGTCTAGCCCGATAAACTGGGTCTGTAAATCCAGGATGATCTGCGTCCAATTCAGAACCGTACGATAAAATTTGATTGGCGAAACGATCTAAATCGCGTATACGATTCGGAAACCATGGTACAGTATCTGTTTTTTTTTTTTTGAGAAAATTTAATCGTTTTTTTTATTTAGTATAATAATTTGTAATGTATATTGAACCTTTATTGTCTTTGTAGTCTCTGGAGATGATGTTGAAATAATTACTGATTGCTTTAATGTCGATTATTGCATTTTGTAGATCGCCAGCTGGTGCACATTCGACTATAAATTCATAATTGGCTGGTAAACGGGCTGATGGTCTCGATTCAATATGCAATAAATTAACACCGTGTTTTTCGAAAATATTCAAACATCTAGCTAATACACCGACTTGTTCTTTTTTTGGTGCGAATACAATACATGTACTTTTGGCCGAATCTCGACCGATTTTTATGTAATTCCCACCCGGCATCAATTTCGGCTATAAATTAATAATAATTAATATAAAATTGTTAATAACTATATGAAACGAAAGAAAAATCTATCTTTTATATAGATTCGAAAGGTTTTTTTTTTTGTAGATATTTTCAAGTTTAATTAGATGCAAACTTCCTTTAACATTGCATCAGGTTTTTGTTTGACGGAATTTCATAATTTGTTGTTGTTTCAGAGAATAGTTATATGAAAATTTTATCAATAACTTACTGTATCTGGAGGTGTTCCTTTCGGTGTTAATGGTTTTTCCAAAATTTTCGTAATTTCTTTCGGTTGAGACATTATTTTTGCCGTTGTTGTTGTTGTTAATTTATTAATTAAATACTAATAATAGTAAAAAAACTTGTCCAAGGTAAAATTGAATTGTTTTTGAAATGCTAGTCGATCGACAACTGGTTTCGCTTTCAATATTATTATGAATTCCTGGTTTTTGTTTTAATTTGAAAATAAATATAATCAGAAAACTTGTTCAATCATATGACCCTAAATGAGACAAGCTTATCTTTATTTTTATAAAAATATTTTCTGTTATTTCAAATTTTCATGTGAAATACTTGTGTTTTATTATTATTATTGTTATTTCAAATTAAAATATAAACTCTTTCTGTATAAATCTTACGAAATTATTTGAAGATTATAATAATATTCAAATTCGAAAATATCAATTTCTATTACGACTTTTAAAAATTTTGATAATAAATTATTATAAACGATTAATTGCGTAAATAGTAAAATCAAAGTCGATTATGGAAATTGAATGATTCTTCATATTTTTCGAAATTATTATTATTATTATTGCTCAATTTATTTTGTTATTTCTAAAAATATTATTGTTTCTATCAATTGATTATTATAGTTCTGCTTTGTTCTACTGGATCGGAAATATTGAGTACAATATACGCATTTAATATGGTAAATCCGGCCCTGACTATATCTATATAGGAATTAAAATTATTTCAATCAATTATTTGGTTTTATTTTAAGACTGATGACCTTTATAATTTCCTAGTTCATTCTTCTATAATAATAACCATAATTAGTACCAATTGGCTGTATATGATAAACAACTGTATAGATTTCGAAATGATATTATGAGGGCCTTTCAATTGTCAAGTGAATTTTTGGTACCACAATACAGTAACACCTCTCTTGGACGAGCACCATTCGCGCCCGTCCAATATAAGGTTTCTTAATAGAGGATAATAGTGCACCACTGAAGTATTGGCTGTAACATTGAACCACTTTTCTGGTCTACTATAAGTACCACTATCTCAACGAACAGCCGATACTATGCATTGTCAAACTGTACTATCTACACTGAAATAAAATGTGCCACTTACTTGTTTGATAGTACTCGTGATATAGACGCGTCCTATAGGAGGCGAATGTCCGCTTTTTGTAGATGAATTAGTAACGGACTTTCGGACTGTCGTCTCCTTTATCCACCAACAGGCTATGGTAAAGCACTACAGTTCCGACAGTTGCTAACGTGCTACGGTGAAGAGCGAAACAGAAATCAACAGCACAAATTTAGATCGCAGTAGAATCGTACAGAACAACACAGGCACAGTGGAGAGTACGGAGCAAACAGGATTCTTTGGTAAACAATAAGTCACAGCAAACAAGGGCAATACAATATAGATCTCTTCAAACAAAGAACGAATCCGGGTCGCCAGCAAGCCACAGCAGAAGATAGGGAAATCGTACGGAGATGCAGTCTTTCGTCCATTGACATCGATAATCTTTTTAGAAGAATCAAAGTGGTTTTCCTAATAATGCTTGAAAATCATAAATTTGGTGGTTTAGAACAAATTAAGGAGGGTCCTTGCACCGTTGGAACATTCTGTAACAAAGTAAAACAAGTACATTCTAACCGTTTGGTGTTGAATTGTATTACGTTGAGCAGATGATTAGAATGCGCGTCACAAATTCTGTTGTTGCAAGCGTTGTGGACCATTTTGTATGGAATTGACTATATAAGAGCAATTAGTAATTGATGAATTTCATTATAATTATGAATGAGATTCGGTCTTTATCTCGATTATTACGTAATTGACCCGTGAAATGTCTTTTTTTTTTAGCATTTGCGAAACTATAATTACTTGCAGTTTTAATCAAAAAATATAAATAATAAATAAATCAACAAGAAATTTTATTTTGCTACGGATAAGAAAGATGCCAATCTGTTCTTCTATGAAAGGGTGTTTTTATTATTTCTATTTTTGCTGAATATTTTGCATATCAAGATATCTATATATCATATTTCAATTGTTGGAAATAACATTCAGTTTTATAACTGATTTAATTCAGTATATTATTGCGTTATTTGTTCTACACATATAGCAAATAGTTGAAAGAAATCCAAAACAATTAGTTATAACAATCATGTATTTAAATTTATTTATTATAATTATTTTTATTTGTTTGAATTTAGGTAAGAATTTCAAAATAAATTTCGTAAATCATGATAAACATTATTCCAGAAATTGTATTTTTATTCGACGATAATTCAAAACAAACAAATAACAATCTGGAAATTAACCGGAACAATACAATAATAAATAATTTCAATGAGGACGATCAACGAAAAACAACCGAATTCTTCCAGAACGCTTTCAACGATCTCAATAGAAACAACAATAAAAAACCGAATCGAAATAGAATTAGAATAAAGAATTCAACGATTAATCGAAATGATGATGTTAGGAAAAACAATCGTTGTCTATTGCAAAATGGTGGTTGTTCGCAAAAATGCTATCGGCAAGGTAAACGCAAATGCGGCTGTTTCAACGGTTATCGTAAAGCGAAAAACCGTAAAGTCTGTATAGGTAATTAATACAATTACACAATTAACATCTATGTAATTTAGATTTTTTTATTGTTAGATATTGATGAGTGTAAACGTAGAAATGGCGGTTGTAGTCATTATTGTCGTAATTTACCAGGCACCTATATTTGTACATGTCCAAATGGTTTACGTTTACGTGACGATGGTAAATTCTGCGAAGATATCAACGAATGTCTATTGCGTAATGGACATGGTCCTAAATGTGATGATGTTTGTATAAACACGTACGGTTCGTATAATTGTAAATGTCAACAATCTGGTACACGTTTAAATCAAAACCAATATAGTTGTGATGATATTAATGAATGTCAAGAAGGTATATCGGGTTGTTCGCATATTTGTATGAATGCATACGGACGATTTTATTGTACTTGTCCTATTGGAATGGTACTAAATGACGATTGGAAGACATGCCAAGGTATCACATCAACTCATAATTAATTCAATAATCAACTAATTTCCATAGATATTGACGAATGTAAGGATGGTCTAGCGAAAGATTGTCCAATATCTAGCTGTATCAATACAATTGGTTCGTATTATTGCGATAATCGTATCAATAATCACATGTTGAAAGATCAACAATTATTATTATTGAAGAATAGTGTATGTCGTAAATTGGATCCACCGAAATACGGATTTTATAATTGCTTAAGAAATACACAAAATTATTTATTAAGAACGAATTTAACAATCACCGGTCGTCGTTTAATTGTTAATTATCCCGGTTTGAAATGCTATCTAAATTGTCCAAATGGCTATAAATTGTATGGTAATGGAGAAGTTATTTGTGGTAGATATGGCAGATGGATCGGTGATACTAAAGCTAGATGTTTAAGTAATTTTTTTTTCCAAATTCGATTAAATCACGACTAATTGTATATATTTTAGAAATGTCTAAACCGTATTTGCAATGTCCACCCGATCAGATTGTTTATCGGAAATTTGGTGAAAATGAAATTATGGTACGTTTCCCACCACCTAAAACTGATGTTAGTTGGGAATTGGTTAAGTCACACCCTGTATGGGCAAAGAAATTGAAAAAATCATTAAAACCCGGTTATTATTTTATATCATTCACTATAAATCATCCGACTGTTTTTATTAATTTAATAACAAAATGTTCATTTACAATACGAATTGTTTAATTAAAATTATAATCAAGATTGCCAATTTATTTACATGTTGCTATAACGATCGTATACCACACTAATTCTCACAGTAGGCAGTGCATTGGAGAACGTGAGGCCTAGCTTAGTTCATGTGTAATTAAATTTGACATTTATTTTGACAAAAATTAAGGTTAGAATATCGAGACTGGATAATAACGTGATGGAATGATTGAATAATGTAAAATAAATCCAGAAATTTATGCAAGTATGTAGACAATCTAAGTTTGCTCTTAATTGATAATTGACTACAAATTATTATTGTGATTAGCGTCAGTAATCTGCATTACCGACAGGCGGTTGAAACAATCAACGGACATACGTTCAAAGAGTCAATGCCAACTTTGAGGAGAATTACCGTGGTACGATCGTTATAATAACTCGAAGAAATCCACAGAAATTATTGTTTTGTTGTTATTATTGGAATTTAATTAACAACATTTCTCATACCAATCAAAATATTTATGTTGACGTTGTAGATTTGATGGTAAACGACTACCAGAATGTATTTTATGTTTCGGTATTCGTAAACCTTGAATTAAATGATTTATACGGATATGTCGCCAATAACAACCATTCTCTTGATTCACTTCATTCTAAAATCAATTATTATTATTATCAGAATATTAGAAAATCTAATAGAACATTTAAATCTCCGACTATAGAATTTGATTATGCATATAGGTTCAAATCCCAGTCGTGGTACGATTTTGTCCCCGAAATTCTCGATTATACAAGGGGATCCATCAAGAATGAGCAATCTCTTGTTACGATCCGTTCTCCTAGACGGTAAACAGTCTACTGATCCGAGTACAATAAACGTGCAAGTGCCAGGATAAGAAATATTTTTCTATATAGTAATTGGGGAGCTTATAGTGCCGCTGTTTTGTACGTTGGCTCATGGCTACTAAAGACATCGTTGCATTGTCCATTCCTGTAGCTTACTGGTGGCGACTGAAGACACCGTTGTGCTGTTGATTACTACTTATTCGCTATTTATCGTAGCTTTTGGCAACTGAAGGAATCTTTGTGCTGTTGTGTTTTGTTTTTCTCTGCACCAGGGCTTGTTGGCAACTAGAGAGACCGTTGTGCGCCCGATTCTGTTGTGGATTTGTGACGATCAGGATGTAACTTTTCCGTTTGATTTATAATTTATTTTATTTTATCTAATTATTGTTTCTAGTCTCGTTAAACGAGTATCGCCCGATAGAACCGGTTACGATCTCTCTTCCTCAAAATAACTTCAAAGTTACCCGGCATTCCTCTGTTCAGAATTAACTCATCTAGAGTACCTTAAACTGAATTCATATTTGCAGCTTCGAAAATTACGAATTTGATGTTGAATTTGGTATTTTCTATACAAGACGTTAGTTACATCCTGTTACTTTACTAAACCGGAACATAGGTTTTTTGTCTTATGCACTATTGCTAAAGTACATTGAAAATCTAAAGGACGGTACAATTTTACAAAGAAAAGGTACTCTTGTTTAATTCATCTAATTGTATCGGTTTTCGAATTATTTGCATTTTGAACGTGTGGCTTTATAAGAGGCGCCTCCACCAATTTTACACTCGAGTAGTAAAAATTTAATAAAATTCGAGGTTGAGCTTTTAAAATCTAAATAACTCGAAAACCAATAGAGTTTGATGAATTAACCAAGAGTACCTTTTCGATGTAGAATTCAACTAACTTCCAAATTTTCGAATCACTTTAGCGATAGTTTATTAGACAAAGAAAATTCTAATTTATCAAATTGAATTATTGAGAAATTCTACATATTGGTGTGTACTTCAACGATTTGCTCATTCTTAATAAATCACCTTGTAGAAGTAATGGAAAATAGATTACTTTATTATGATCTGGTGGTTGCGATAAATATTGAACGCCATTTGGACAAACTAATACAGCACGGTAGTGTTGTGAATTTCTTTGGCGATCATCCGATAATATTTCGTCATTTTGATCTAAAATCAATAAAAATAAATAAATAATAAATAATTTAGTAATTCGAACAATTTACTTTTAATATTAATTGTGAAATGACAGAAGGCACGATTGCCGGCTTCATCACTTGCAACATAATTGACATGATGCAGGCCGCTACCGAAACGACTTCCAGGCTCCTATAAAAAATTATTTTGATCAATCTAAAAAACAAAAAGAAAAACAAGAGAAAAAACAAACTCGTGATTTGTAAATATTCGAAATTCCAACGTTATCATCAAAAATTGGTTCGTTCCAATAAACTAACTGACTATTTTGTCCGTATAATAACGTATATTCCATATTTGTAGGGCAATTGGAAATTTTCGGATTTTCTTTATCTAAAATATTGATAACAAGACGACATGATGTTCGATTATTGTTATCATTATTATTAGTATTGATAAAGAATTTAATTTCGGTTTGTCCAGCTGGTAATGTAGCTTGTAGAAATTTCCCCCAATATGGTTCAGTTTCAATAAATCGATTCCAATCGACATTCGTTACCGGTTTTGGTATTTTAATAAACATATAACTTTTACCATTCGGTAAAATAAAATCTAATTGTCCATTATTACCAGGACAATTCAACATTTCCTTATCAATATCTTTATTATTAATACAACTTATATTATTAATTGAAGGCTGCCAATTTCGATTATAATCACAATGGAATTTATCGTAATTTGATGACGATTTAAAGCCAGTTTTACATATTAATCGACAATTTTTACCAATTGGTATATTATTATTTTTATTACAATAATTTGGTAGAAAATAACCATTTTCTATTGTTGGTAATTTCCGGCAATACGTTATTTTTTTAGATTTTTCTTTAATTGGTGAACATTTTGGTAAATCGTTAGTCCAACGATTCAAATCCGTACAAATCAATTGATTTTGTCCAATCAATTCATAACCAGGATCACACCATACCATACATTTTGTCGCTATAGGCATAATATTACCATTATTTTGACGATTATCACAACGAATCGTACTAAATTTCGGTGCTATCAACGTATAACAACCTAGATTTTCTTTCAAACGACACGACCGTCTATCGGACTGTAATTGATAATTTCCAAAACAATCACAACTATAACTACCATTTGAATTGATACAATTTTGTTCGCAATTACCATTATCAATTGAACATTCATCAATATCGCGACAAGTCCTATTATTATTATTATCATCTAATAAATAACCTGGTGGACATGTACATTGATAAGATCCTGGTAGATTTTCACAACCATGCGAACAACCACCGTTATCAAGACGACATTCATTCAAATCTTTACATGTACGTTGATTCAATTTCAATTGATAACCATCAGGACATGTACATAATTTTCGACCATCATTATTCCGGCAATAATGCGAACAACCACCGTTATTAATCAAACATGGATTGATTTTAAAACAAGTTTTATCGATTAATTGATATTGCGGTGGACATTTGCATAGAATTTGTCTATTTATCGTTTCACAAATATGCGAACAACCACCATTTTTGATAATACAGGGATTATCACGGATACATTCTTTATCAATTAATTTATAACCATCCGGACATAAACAATCGACAGTACCATTAGTTGATTGGCATTGATGTGAACAACCACCATTATTGATAAGACATGGATTTATTTCAATACATATTGTACCATTGATTAGATTATAATGGTCCGGACAAGAACAAATTGATTTACCATCGATATTTCGACAAATATGGGAACAACCACCGTTATTCTCCAAACATTTATTAATTATTTTACAATTACGATCGTCGTATAGTTGGTAGTTTTCCGGGCATAAACAATGGGCTTCATCATTTAAATTGCGACAAATATGCGAACAGCCACCATTCTCCATCAAACATGGATCATTTTTTGTACAAATTGTCGAATTAATCAAATGATAATCTCTAGGACATGAACAACGTATATTTTGATTGATAATCGAACAATAATGGGAACAATTGCCGTTATTTTCTTGACATAAATCCATAGCTATACAAGTTTTCTTTTGTTTTAGATAATAACCATTCGGACATGTACAAAGAACGTTACCATTATCATCTGATAGACAATTATGCGAACAACCACCATTATCAATCAAACAAGGATCTTCACGATAACAAGTTTTACCTTCTAAATAATAACCATCGGGACAATAACAATAATAATCATTACTAGTAAAATTACAATAATGTGAACAACCACCATTATCTTGTAAACATGGATTGTTTCGATAGCAATGTGTCGAATTTATTAAATCATATTTTGATGAACATGAACAAATTATTGTATGATTAATAAAATTGCATAGATGCGAACAACCACCATTCGATTGTTGACATAAATCTAATTCAATACACATTGTCCCATTATCATTGTTGATTAATTGATAATTGTCTGGACATAAACAATTGATTTTATTATCAATGAATTCACAATAATGTGAACAACCACCATTGTTTATTGAACATGGATTGATTTCTTCGCAATTCTTACCATTATCATTATCCAAAATAAAATCGTTGTAACATTGACAATAATACGAACCAATAGTATTTTGACAAATTTGATTACAATCCCCATTATTATCAAGACATTCATTGATGTCTTCACATGAATTATTGTTATTTAATGGTAATTGATAACCGGTTGGGCATTTACAATGGAAACTACCGATAGTATTTTGGCAATCATGGGAACAACCATTGTCATTAGTGAGACATTCGTTAATATCTACAAATTTGGAATTTAAAATTCAGAATATATACAGACTGTCCCAAGAAGACTAGACAGCAGAAGAAGATCGAAGAAAGCCTCATATTTTTATCCCCTATCCTCCACTTTTCTGCTAACTATTCTTATTGCGACATTTTATATAAAAATTGTGTATTAAAAAAATTACCTGTACATCCACCAAATGGCGATGGTTCAAAACCTGTAGGACAGTTACGATCTTCATCTTCTCCATTTCTTTCAGTAGTTTCAGTTGCAATTACAGGAATTTCATTATCTATATCTACTACAGTTGGAAGTGTAATGTTATATTTTGGAAGTTCAACTATTACTTTTTCTTCAGCTCTTTCAGTTGTATAATCTTCTTCTTCATAATCATCATAATCGTCTCCTTCTTCTTCTTCTTCTTCTTCTCCAGATTCCTCAACTTTATTTTCTTCAATTTGATCTTTGTTTAATTTACTAATATTTTCTGTTGTTGTTGTTGCTGGTATAGCTTCGTTTTCTGTAGAAATAAGAGGCGTATTATCTTTCTCTTCATTTTCTTCATAATCCTTATAATCGTCTTCTTCTTCTTTCTCAACTTCATTCTCTACAATTGCATCTTCTTCTAATTTATTAATACGTTCTGTTGTTGTTGTTACTGTTGTTGCTGGTATTGCTTCGTTTTCTGTAAAGATAAAAGGAATATTTTCTTTCTCTTCATTTTCTTCAAAATCATTGTTTCCATCTTCTTTGCCTTCCTCCTCGAATTTTTGTATAGTCCCTCTAACTTCTTTATTCTCTTCAATTTTATCTTCTAATTCTGTTGTTGCTGTTGTTATTGCCTCATTTTCTTTATATTCATCGTCTTCGGATTCCGCTGTATGATCTGTTGTTGTTCTTACATCGTTCTCTTCATCTTTATCAGTTTGTCTCGTCAAGTAATCTTGTTCATCATAATCGTCAGGTATTTCTGTTGTAAGTTTTCCATTGTCAATATAATTTGTTTCTTCATAAACGTGATTGTTGCCTTCTAATTTCCCAACAAAACTTGTTATTGTAGTAACTTCTTTTTCTTCAAGTTTGTCAGAATTATTTTTTACTGCAAAATATTCATAATTATTATGAAATTCTTTTGGTTTCGTTATATTATCTATTGCTGTTGGATTTACTACAGGAATTGCATAAATCTCTTTATCAGTATAATCTTCTTCTTCTCCTTCTTCAGCATAATCTTGATTATTGTCGTTAGTAATCGGAGTTTCTTGTTCAGTCTCAATTTTATAATTTTCCTCAATTCTATCAGTATTCTCTTTGTTAGGTTCGTTATCAGAATTGTTATCTTCTACATTGGTGCTTCCAAGTTCTTCTAATTTCTCAATCAATTTTGTTACAGTTTCAATTTCCACAGGCAGTTTTGTATTTGTTTCATCAATAACTTCATTTTCTGAATCCGTTTTATTACCGTTGATATCATCCAATTTTTCAATTTTTACAGTTGTTGATTCAGTTTCTTCAGTAGGATAGTTGAGATTATTAGTTTCTTCACTTTTGGTATTTTCTTCTGGATTATAATATACATTTCTTTCTTCTTCTTCTTTTTCCGCTTCTCCATGATCACTTTTCTCGAGTGTTTCCATTACTCTTCTTGTTGTAGTTTCTTTTAATTCTGACCGTTCTGTTGTAGTTTCATCGTAATTTCCATAATTGTTATCGGAGATATTTTGCGTTTGATTATTTTTATTTGGAAAATTCTTTGCAACTTCATAGTTTCTAGTATTCTCAGTTTTTCCTCCCTCTGATATCACTCGTGTCTCATTGTCTTCTTGTTGTTTAATTGAACTTTCTGTAATCACATCGTAATTATTTTCATTATCATAATCAACATCATTTGTGTCATATTCAAAACTATCTTTATCCTTATCTTCATTATCAATAGTTTCTACATTCTCAATTTTATTGCCATATAATAAATCGATTTCATTATCGTCATATTCTTCATTATAGTCATCGTGATCTTCATCATATTGATCATCTTCATTCTCATCATAATCTTCTTCATTGTATTCATCGTCATATTGTGACGGTTGTTCCGATTGGAATCCATTACTAGATTCATCAATATCTAAAAAAAAAAACATTCGATGAACAGTAAACCATAAAATATACAGCGTGTGTCTCAACGACGGAACCCTAACTATTAGGATCATTTTTTCGGCTTAATTTCATCAATTTTAACACCTTTAAATAAACTTTCTGTTT
>JAZBGX010000540.1:5278-27191 GCA_037414775.1 Zonitis immaculata
AATTATGTCGAGACACGCATTAAAATCATTTTTAAATATTTATTAATATCATTATTTTGTTGTGGTTGTTGATAGGTCACCTTTTGCATCATATTTTATTATTAACCACATGTTGCTCATCAAGACAGAATATCCACAAGTAAAACATTGTCATCGTCAATCGAACATTAGTTCTCATTAAGTCAGTCTGTTAGACAAACAGTAATTAAAACTAAATGCAATACGGATATATTATTGGGGGGGGTGGTGGATTATTCAACAAACAAATCATTGAATTAAAGTTCTCAACACTCTACGTTATTCTAGAAAATTTTCATATTATTTGTCTAATACATAACGAAAAAGACAAACAGTTTTCGGGGTAAAAAGTCGTGTCACGCGTTATAGATATAAGGGTGTGATGTGTATAATCGGAGGGTGGGAATTAGAGGTGGGACATGTAAGTGACCATTATCAACACACGTTTTCACATAGACAAACACTATTCCATATAATACAGTTTATATTTGAATTAGAAAAGGCTAGGCTTCAATTTGAAGACAACAATTTTTTTTCTATACAAGAATTCTAAATAACAATAGTATCTCTATTGTTATCTAATTTGCATAATGTTTCACTAAATTAAAACAATGTTACTTATTTACCAAACCCTAGATGTCTTCCACAAAATTAGGGGTAGTTCTATTTAATTAGAAACTATATATAGTGAGATAAATACAATTTTTAGATTTTCGTCTAGTAGATGTCAAGTTAAATATATCATTTATATGATAAAGCACCTGTTTCATTGTTGTATTTCTTTGATTATCGTCCGTCTAATTTTTTCATTGCGATTGTATAATAGAAACATACGAGTACATTATGCTTCTATTTATGTCGAAAAAAAAGGAAAACAGAAAATGGAATATGGGGATAGTATTTTTCAATATTATGTTGTTTTATAAAGCACACAAGCAAAAAATATTCTTTTGTTATAATTTTTTTACCAATAATAACTTTATATATTTCTCAAATTTAATAATAATGGTTATTGGGGTAGTTGGTAGGATTGGTCACGAAACGGAAACGTACAATTTTCGATATGAAATATTAATAAGGAAATCTCTTAACGACATCTTTATCGAACCGTTGAATTACAATTTTTTTTTTTTGTTTATTTATAATTCATTTTTGTTTTTTTTTTACTTACAATCCAAACTACAACTATAAAATGAGCGTTGTATATTCCATATGGTTTCATTAATTTATATTTTAAAGTCCCTAGCTATTAAAGAAATAAACTATTTTTTTATCACTTTGTGTTGTGAAAATTTCCAGTTCTACCTGTTGAATTATTTTTCCTTCAATATTATTCAAGTTGGATTTCTCTTTATACTCGATAATAGGAGAAATGGTGACCATCGACCCTATAGAAGCAAACACCCTCAGTCGCCTTACGGCAATAATATATTAGCCCCAACAACAACAACAACAACAAGGGCTACCAACTTATACTCATCATATATATTTATATTTATATATATAACATATATTGTACACTATTAAGTTATTCCGGGACTTGATCTAATCACTTCTATTCATTTTCAATAACACAACAAAGCCGAAAATGTATATATAGTTATATATAGAGTTTCGCTTCTGGCTTTATTGGTCACTATACCTAAAATTTATTGGCATTTATCGATTTATCACTATATAGCCAAATAAAATTTAAATCTTCTGAAAATTTACCCCTTCATTAATTGATTAATCGATATGAAATTGATTGATGGTCATTTGGTCGTGTTATCAAGTATGCAAATAACGAAAAAGAGATAGCGATAGATATATATATATAGTGGAGCGGTAATGATAGTAGAAATGAGGGGATGAATCTGGGGCTCAACTGAACTAAGCAAGCAATTTATGTGGACAAAAGGGTCAAGAAAGACATCTAAATTGAACGAAGGGGTTGAAAATCTCTCTATACATGTACATTTAATTTAACATGATTTTTTTCCTATATTAATAATAATAATAATAATAATAATATTATATCGATTGAAAATATGACCTTGATAACATATTCCTTGTATATCGACCATATAATATACAATATAGCGAACGCACAGTTTCATCAAATGGAATTGCCTTGTCTAAATGGACCGCATGCTGATAATAATATGAATCTTATTTAATACTTTAACGTCGTATATAATATTGATTTGTCTTGAAAATTGTATGATTAATCTATAATCAAATTGATTAATTTTTATTAAACATTAAATATCTCAAAGTTATAATTATGTATAGGTATATGTATCTCACCCCCTATATATATATATATATATATATAGTTAAATCCTAATACTTGATCAGATAAGAACAATCTTGGGTTATACCCATTCTCTTCAGTATAAACTCCTTATCTCAATCTTATTCAATATAGAGTTGCTATATTAACTGGACTTTAGAAACAGTATTTACCAATTACAATTATAGTTTAACTATAATAATAATAATATGTGGTAGTTTCACCCTTAGCGATCCTCAAACATGATCAAAATATATACTACAATTTCATCATATATCTTCAGATTTGTTTGTATAAATTAATTTCAGGTATTTGTATATATTTTTATAATTTGGTCAATTTTTGTGTTAAATCGTGTAATACGACCGGTGCAAATTCCACGATCTCTACAAAGATAATAGCGAATTATCCTACCCTTTTGTTGTTCCTCCAGCAAGTACAACAACAACAATATATATATATAAGAGGGTTGTATTATCGTTATATACATATACACGTACCTAGCACCACTATCTATTTTAACACATATATTGCTTTGTTTAAACTTTATCTATTAAAATGTTATTTAAACATTTAACGGTTTTACAATTAACATGTTCAAATTCTAAATCTCAATCGAGTATATTAAAGGAAATTGTGGATATTTTCATTAATAATATCGTCAATTTTCGGTAATGTATATGTTTCGTTATTGGAGGATAGAAAAAATGACTACCCTTTATATTTTATGTAATAATATGACCCTCTGCGATTGATGTTATCATATGTATATAGTCGGGAATGTTTTGTACATTAAGACAAGGCTTTTGTTTGCTTGTAATGTCGCTTTTCATAATGCTCGGATAATATTATAAAAATTACTTACTAAATAATAAATCAATTTCGTGTATTTATAATATGTATATGTTTGCGTGAGTATTTTTACTTACAATTAGATTGTTTTTATAGATAAAAGTGAACTATAATGATTGTCTTATACTCTTTTTTCCATATTAAGTATGGTAATATCAATTAAATTCGAATATTGTAAAAATAATCGCTCATTATAAATTTTATAACTTCTCCAAATTAATTCATCAATATTTATTATCTTATCAATAATAAATGGAAAGCAAACGATATATATATATTGATTCGTGCTATAAACAAAACCTGCAATTGCAGTAATACGACTGATAAAGACAAGCATGTATAGTGCGAGTGAACAAAATCCGCATACACACTATACAGACATAACATATCCTTTTATCATGATCTTGAAGCTTCATATAGCATTTTCTACAGTTATGTTCGACAATCACAGAAAATTTTCCAGAATATGAATATGACACGTCCTTTGAAAGATAGAAAATCGAAATCGCCAATACGCACAGACAACAACATATACTTAATAATAGTATATAGTTTTGAAATATATAACAGATGATTCGAAGATCACAAATTTATTGTTTCTTATATAACAGGTGTATGATTGTTTTTTGTCATTTCCTTTTTTTTGTTTTGTCTTAATTTTTCTTTTGCCTATATCTTTAAGTGACTTGTGTTAAATTGGCCTGTTGAGATGGAGGGTTCTATTCCTTAATTTTTGCTTGACAGGTTCAATTTTCGTATATGCGTATATAATTGACATGGGGTTGATTTGTGAAATAGACCTAACGGTTTTTGTTTGGCATCTATTTTAGAAATTATGTCAACTGAAAACCGCCAATAATGATATATAAAAATTTAATGTTTGTAAGAATATTTCTTCAAATATTATATTAGACATATATGCCCAACCCATATCGAAATTAGTAATGAATTTCATTAAAAGTCCTGTTTCTATAGTTTACTTTGTTGATAACACGCTAAGGGACCCACACCCCGCCTTCTGAGAGAAAGCCAACCGCTCCTAGAGACATCTCCTGGGAGCCGCACCTCATCTATAGACCATATATATACCGCCACACCAAGACTAATTTACTCAGACTTATTACGAAATATTCATTATTTAAAAAAAAAAAATCTTTTTGAAGATTCGAAGATTTCATGGGACACACACGTGTTGGCTTTGGGTTACGGTGAACTACTCACAACCCGACAATAGTCACAGTTGGTGGATTTATAAACTGAGGGCCCAATGTTTTATAATCGTTAAGATGTACCGATGGACATATGCTCGATTTTATTGCTACTCATCATAATTTTTCTCTAATCATCTTTTTTATTATGCTTGAATTTGTTCTACCTGAAACTATACAAGATTTTTTCTTACGTTCAATTGCTATTAATCATGCTTCAAGATAAAAAAAAACGGCGTCTTAAACTTCCGGTGAGGTAGAACCAGTAGACCATAAGGGCACACGCCGCTATCAGAAGCACTGAAGGAGAACATCTTAACGGTCGTGTCTCTTATTCATATTGTCCTTTATGGATATTTATTTTTTAGTCTTACATTAAAACTTCAACCATCCCCACTCAATTTCTCTTATATGGTATATTTTAAATAACGTGCAAACTAATTTAAAATTAGCCGTTAGAAATTTTGTTGAGGGTGTGGAGTGGGGGTTAAGATCAACATCTTGAATTTTTCTTTAAAAAAAAAGTAATTCAGTTTTGTTTCAACTGTATTTGGAAAAGCTTGAAAAAACCGCGTTAATTAGAATAAATCTGAAATTTGGTGCAAATTAAATGTTAATAAATTTTAATTTACAATAAACGAATTACAGGGTGAGTTTATTGGATTTTTCTTTTTATAATGTATTATTATCTACAAATAGAATACGTCTCAAAACCCTTTATATTGTTATAATAAATATTTGCATGTATTATTTATTATTAGATTTTTGGTTTTATTATTATTATCATCAATTGAGATGTGTGTGTGTGTTTTGGGAATATGTGATTAAAATCGGAAAACAATTTATAAAATTGTATCGATTAATTATTGCAGCAATATTCGTAAATCTATTTTAGAATCTAGTGTGGAATATGTAGAGAATAAAGCAGGGAACATGTATACATCCCAACTATATCGTATAAATCTTTTAGACAACCACTTAAATGCAATTCGATGCAATCCGGGTTGTTGCCATCCATATATACATATAGTTGACCATCTGGACTGACCATATAAACCAATTTATGCTATAATTTTTCTTTCTAGTTTTGATTGAAGAAGACAATTTAAACAACCACACACGATTGACAAATCAATTTTATTATCTCTATCTATATCTATATACAAAATTATTGATTTTTGTTTTTTTTTTTGTCTTTTCGTTTCGATTTTATTACAAAATGCATAAATGCACCCCTTATCAAGTAGGTAATTGATGTGCATATTAAACTGAGACATTATATTGATTTCTATCAATAGCAGAAGCATGCAAAACACAACAGGTGTCCAAAGTTGTATATATGTACAATGTACAATGTACATATAATGTGAACAGTTCGGAAATAATAATAAAAAAGTCACAAAAAAAAAAATACATACACAGAGAATGCAATTTTTTCCTCTTTTTTCCACAATCGTTTTTTTCCCTACTACCCTTTAAATATAAGCTGGTTCGATTACTATTTGTTTTTTATTTTATTTTTTATATTATTTTTATTGGAAAATTTACAATGACACCTATTAATACGTTTTTGCAGTTCAACAATGTGGCTTACAAACCGATATTTTCAAATTACTAATTCAACAATGTATTGTAGATCGTTTAAACTTTTTCATAAACCGATTGCATACAATGATTGTTTTTTATTTCTTTTAATAATTTCCCCCACGACAATACTCCAATTTTTTCAATTTAAATAAATAGTTTTTATTTTGATGAAAATGTTGTGAATGTTGTGGGTGCGAGAGTATGTTAGGCTTGAACTGCTTCCTATGTTAATTGTCCTACTTGTCTTCTATCTCTTGTACCAAGTTCACTGTAGTGGCCACAATACTTGAGAGGCCGCCACCGGTCGGCATCCTTGGCGTCGCGACGCTGCTCATGCGTCCCCCCACTCCTTGATAATGCCTGATAGTGTGCTAGAAGATGGGCATTCATTGCTATGTTACCCAAGTGTCATGATTCCTATATAGTAAGTGTACGCGCCTTTTTTAAAATTTAAGAACAGTAATTTATTAAGACCCAAAAGTAATTTTTTTTTTTTTAATAAAATCGAAACAAGGTAAGAATTTCCAAAAAATTTTATCTATAATTTCTAAAATTGAAAAAATTTGCCAAAATTTATTGTTTTTCTAAGAAGAAAATTCTAGATCAAAAGTGTAATAATAATTTAATAAATACTAGTGGATAGAGGAAATAAGGGCAAATCAGTTTCTTTCTGTGCAGCAATCGTTGAATTTAGGGGTGGGTGAAAGTGAAAGCGTTGCGTTTACTATAAGATTAGAGTCCACTATCAAGGACAAAGTGTGTGTTCAGTGAAGGGTGTTGATATGATAATAGTGTTCCTGATTATCATGTGTTGGTTAATATTCGAAATTAATCTATCGATGAATTGTCAACAATACCAAATTAATGTAAATATAAAAAAAAAAACTGTGATTAGCGGTTAAATTAAACTTTAAATAATTCCAATATTTATTCCATTAATTCAGAACAATTAGTTTCAATCATTAAATATAATTAAAAGAAAAAACAAACAAACGAATATATTTGAACATAAAATTATTAGAAATTTAACATCTTCGAAGTAATGCGTTATCTAGAGAATGTATAAAATTTGAATTGCTTGGAATAAATTAAAATTTATCCTGTTGTAGAAACGTGATTATTAACTCAATGAAAGGAATAGATGGCAGCTTTTTTCTATTTGGTTTGTTTGTTTTTTGTTTGTTTTTTTGTTTTTCAATTTCTGGACTAGACTAGGCTCGAACAATCTATTAAAAACTCCGATGTAAAACTATCGAACCATAGTTCACTTCCCTATCAGATACCTGCTATCAGGATATTTTCATTGTTTGCCAGGATAGGTCAGATATAGCGGACAATACCACCCAAATAGGGAGAGAGGCAAAAAATTGGAAGTCGCGTGCTGGACTAAGCGGGGGCGGCTCTCAATATCCCATGAATCAAACATCGTTTTGATTGAGTGATTACTTTCGTTCGTCTTTTGTTTCAGCATTTTTTCTCGTTTATCCAATAATATATGTACTTATATGTGTAGGTTTGTTAGCTTGTTGTTGTAAAAAAAAAATCGAGTATCGTTAAATTTCCCTTTCCCTTTAGTCCGTATATAAGACTTATTAAAAATCTTGGCAGCTACTTAAAAAATATCACTTAATTAGTTCTTCCCCTCCGGAGGCGTGGCTAGGCATCGTGACGATGTTGGTGGCGGGGGGTTGGTTTTGGTGGCGGCGGAGGTGGTGGTGGCGCGCGTCGCTCCCCTGCGACGTCTTGTGTCAGTCGTCGGCAGGCCTCCTGCAACGGCGCCGTCTTTCCCCAAAGGAGCGCCTTAAATCCATGTCTTAGTTAGACGCCTTCACTCCTTCGGTATCCTTCGTAGTGTAAGGACATATTCAGTAGTCCTGCGCGGGATAGCCAAACAACTTTGCCGACGCTCAAACCCTTCTAATAGATATTGTTATATAAACGGGACTTTAACTCCGGGACTTGACTTGAAGAGTTTCGACTTCTTCCTTGAAGTAGAACAAAATTGTAACAGTTGATCGGTAACAACAATTCGGATTTAGTAATTTAATAAATGAAACAACCATTGTGAATATTTAAAGTGTTTTGTAAAAGTTGATGTCTTTGGATAATCTTGAGAAGAAGACTTTGTGATTTTGTGAATTTGCAAATTTTCTTTTAAGTTCCTTACAAGTTTTTCCTTTAGCTGCTCTATTTACTGAAAACTAAATAAAAATGGACTATAATAATATCCAGTGGTACAATTATTAAAAACTATCATGGATAACTCTATCTAGTATTAAGGTAAATTTATTGCATGTTTTCACGAATTTCATCCATTCAACAAAGTGACGGTGACAGTGTTTTTATCCAATCGACTGGAGAACTTTACTCACTTATAATTGTTATAAGTGACGAAAAATGTTCAACTGAACATGAAACAACTTTAAACTAGAAAAAAAATTCATCTAATAATAATTATTCAATTCTACAAAATTACAATTAGTTGGAAATTTGCAAAATTTCAGTCACAAAAATTCCACCGCCTATTCAAACTATTCGAAGCAAACTTCAAAAGACAAACCGTGAAAGCTCTCCAAACTGGCTTTGTTCGATTGCATTTTACATGATGCAAACCGAAAGGCTAATTCCGAAATTGAAACTTAAAACCAAACCATTTTAAATCCTTAATTTCTAGAAATCTCTACAATATTTTAAAATTATAATATAATCATTCACTCACCAATCAATGCAATTTTAGCAATGATAACTTTCTAGAATTATACAAGAAAAAAAAATTGCCCTAATTCAAATCTATCTTGCTATCTTAATCGAACTAATTCACCCGAGTGTTTGAAATCTAAAAAGTGAATATCAACCCCAGTTGCCGTCGCGTTATTCTCAAATCAAGTTCTCTCCCTCCAATTACAACCAGTTACAAAAACCTGAACCATACTAGACTTGAATATAGTTATATTTTTAAATTACTAGAGCTTGCCCCAACATTACCCATACGCATTTTATATTTTCATCACTACTTCTATATTTTGCCATTATTATTTAGTGAAAAAATTTCCTGAATGAATATCAATCTATTTTAATTTTTTTCTTGAAGAGAGTAAAACAGTTAATTAATTAAATTAGTTGGGAAAATTGTTTGGGTATAATTTATCTCGGAGCATCATTAAAAAAAAATGATTCCTTCATCAACACCTCGATCTATTTTTATTTGTCATCATTATAATACGATAAAAATAAATTACAAAATTTCATTTTTTTTTTGTGGAATTGGTTTTATATTGTTCTTATAACAAGTGACTTTAATACAACAAGGGGTTGTACCATAAATAAAGTATGCAACCAACTTTCGTTGTCTGTGCGTGTGTATGATGTATAAAAAATTCTTCCACGTGTTATCCACGTGTATGCAATAGTCTATATGTAATAGATTTACTATATGTTTGTATCTATATATATGCACATAGACAACATTTAATGTACAATCGGGTGGTTGACCGCAATTAACCATAATGTGTAAACTACTGACCAAATTATGTATAGATAGGGGTGGGGGCCACGTCATTGATGCTCAACTGTCGATTGATATCAACGGGGTTATACACAACACACCCGACCATAATGTGTATCCGATTAAGCGCCGGTTGTTAATTTAATTATTGTTAATATTGTGTGTTATTTGTAAAGAAAGCCGGCAATCAACAATCGCAAGTTTCAATAATACAAAACAACAAATTGAAATAATTTAAGTTAGATTAATTTTTATAGCCCGGCGCTGCCACCAATTTTATCAAGTTGCAACATTGGTTGCCTATATTAATAGAATTATATTGGAAAATTCAATTTTTGTGTGCATAATAAAAACAATTTTCTCTATAACAATATTATTTGCAATTACCGGTAGACATTTCCGGAACGGAAATAGATAGGTTACCCTATCGCTAAAGCCCTATAGTTTGTTATTTACTTGATCATACGCAAGCGCTTATACACGCAATGTTATTGTTATTACCACTTAAATATTCACCACCTACCAACCTTAAATCATCCCTTAATTACTATTTTGTATAGAAATTAGAATAACACCCCCTATATTTGGAAATATTTATGGTTCTTTTTTTTTTAATTGGAAAAGAATTATAAATTTTCTGCAAATAATCGAACAATTAAAGAGGTTAATTTATACATACTCATTCTAATGTTAGTATTGATTTTGATGGGAAATTAGAAACTTGATTTGAATGAAATGCGGGTTGATAATCTTCAACTTTTCGAAACTAATATGTTTAGAAAGAATTGTGTAATTAGAAACGATAATCGATAACAAATATGGAAATTATGAAGAGATGTTGGCCATATGGTCAAATTTTCAAAGTATTATAATTCTTCGATTACAGATTAAAGAAATCTAATACTCAACTCAATAGACGAGGGGGTGGATATTATAATAATTAATGATAAGTTATTCTGATAATAATATAAACGCCCCCCAGTTTTAATTTTCTTTATAAATTAATAAAACAAAACAAATTAATTTTTTTCAAATATTTATTTCCAGATTAAGTAAATGGAATCAAATTCATCGATGCCGACCCTACTTTGTAACTAAGGTGAGTTAATTTTTATTTAAAGCGTTCGTCATTTGAATATAAGTTTGGGGAAAAACACAATTTAATCTCAAGGGAAAAAAAGGAATTGTGACATTTAATTGTTCTGACATCAGAAATCCGCAGTTGGTTTCAAGATAATAATGGGAAAGAGAAAATCAATTTAACATGGTAGTAGTTGTGCGGTTGTCGGTAGATTTGGAATCTTTATTCTTATATCTCTCGTTGTTGTTGTTGTTGTTTTTTTGGTTTTGTTTGTATATATGGAAAATTAACAAAAGATTTATTTGACCGCAAAACTCACAAGGAAAACCACACGCACTTTAATTGTATATGCCATTTTATTCGATTTAAAATATATATATATAGAAATGGAGTAATTTGATATTTATAAAGACCATTTGGCTGCCGAATATACAGATTGCGAATCTTTAGAATAAAATCAGCAGATGCGTTGGTTATGCTCTATCTTGTCTCGTGCGATTTTTAACTATTGTCAATTTATTTAGAATATTAAGAAAAAGAAAAAAAACTAGTATATCGGATATCGATCGATCAAATATTACGACATAGATAGATCTTTGTATTTTCTATTATTCAAAATGTTTATGTAGTTTTCTAATACAATTATTGGTAATTGTTGGGTTATTATGTCACGCCAATGATTCCACAAGGGCGGTTTTATCGGCTAACAATCAAAAGACGTATCAAGGATCTGTCACTTGATCGAACAACAAGGGTGGCATTTTTGTGTATTTTACAACAACAACAAAAAAAACACCTCCATTTTTTCTACTCTATTCCAATCAATCGATGATTTTTCTGAAATAATCCTTGTTTTTTTTTTGTTTTTTTGTTAAATAGAGTTATAGTTACAATTGTTATTATTTAATTCTCATATTATTCTATATGTTAAGTTCTACTTACAATATCCTGAACAATAATGTCGCTATCGTAGCGTATCTCCTGTATTTGGTATTATAGAGGTACAGGAAATTTACATCTTTTTAAACTTAGAAATTATTCCAATTTAATTATAAACGGAAACTGTATATAATAATTTCGCAATTTATTATTATTTTTTATATCACATAAATGATTAATTTTTAATTAGAATTTATACAATTGGAATATTATAGTGAATGATGCAAGACAGGCATAATTTGGTCCTTGAAAGAGTAATCGTCAACAGGCAATATAGGAACATTGATTGTTATCTATTGTTATAAAGAGAGATTCTATTGTTAATAATAGCACAGGATTTATAGCTAGATGATCAACAAGGTCCATAACCTTAATAGTTATACACGGTATAGAGATGCTGTACCATCTGCTAATTATTCAATAATTTTTAATTCTATTGTTGTTGAATTTCGACAAAAAAAGTTGATTCGTTAGTGTTTCAAGCCAATAAGAATCCACCGGAAACCAACGAAGGTGTATACATAATATAACTATATAGGTATATAATAAAAGTTGGAGATTGTTTTTGTGAAGATCCGGTTGTTTGATTGGCTCCGGTTTTTCAATAATAATCCAATTCTTTAATATTTAATTTTAATTTCTATGGGAAACTCGACTAGTCAATAAGTATCATAATAGAGACAGATATCGATTATTAAGTATATAAAGTAAAGCGGACATGCCATTAAATATATATATATATATAAAAAACTATGGACATTAAGGAGTTATCTTACATCTTTATACGTGAAAACCACGCCTTATGTCACGGAAGACAGACCACCAATAGGACAAAAGGATAGTTGTTTTAAACTACAATATATTTCTAATAAAGATGATTTTAAAAACAAAAACAATACAAACGTATAGGTAATAATGATAGACTTTATTCTAGAAAATAGACAATAATAAAGAAGATTATAAAATATGGAAAATCAACTAGAAATTGTATAAAGAACAAGTTGAGAACAAAGTTATGAAATTATATAGACCGACAAAACTGTACATTATTTTCTATTAAAAATTCATAATATTATCATTTTATCATATGATAAGATTCTTTGGAAATTTTCAATTTTATTTCTTTAATATATGAAATATGCATATGTGTAAATAGATATACGTATGCGTAATTAAAATGTCGGTAATTATACTGTACAGTGTACTAATTCATAATAATACTGAATATAGAAATTATCATTTATTCAAATTTCAAAAAACACATGACTTCTTTTTGGAATCGACAACCTTTCAACTTTATCAAATAAAATTAGCCTAAGTATGCTGTTAGGATATGATCTGACCTGATATTGAATTTTCACCTCTAAGCAGCAAAGATTTCAAATTTTAATAAATAATGCACTATACCTATGCATTTTTGATATTTTCCCAATCATTTATTTGAATTCAAACTAATTTCACCCACCTTGTAGTTATTCGAATGAATTAATTAATATTTTATTTTAGATACATGAAATAATCAGCAATTTATTAAATTATTTTTTAATCTTGGGATGTCTTTAAATAATAATAATAAAAATAATAATCAATTAATTAGAACAATATCTCTCTAACTCTCCAATGATAATACCTCTTCCGTTTCCTTTATACTATGATGATGGGTATAATTATCAGAAAAACATACAACCGGTATTTGTTTCTTGCCTTGATTATTTTAATCAATGTGCCCCGGCCCACGAAGAAGACGCGTATTTTTTAAACTTAACGAAACAGAAATATTATAATAATAGAAACCATAAACAAACTATCTTATATACTCTATAGTTATTTTTTCTTTTGTTTTGAATTTTTAGATTTATATACCTAATATTCATTTGTTTTTTACAGAAAAATTAATATTTCTATATATATTAATAATATTTATAATTATGAATGACCCATATGTTCTTTCAAATTTCATATACATATGTATATAAAAACTTTTCTCCACTTAGTAGTAGTAGTACCTATATACTAAAATAGTAATAAGTAGACATCTGGTTATTATATTTAAAAACATCGCCGTCCCGATCGTGCCCTTGTTTGCAGACCGTGGCATCGGCCAGGTGGTAATTTCTTTTCTAACTTCAGGGTGGGTTACCTATATAATAGCAGATGTGTTTTGTTATACCCTTTTATACAAAAATTTTCACCCTCTTACAAAATTTACCAAGTTTCGCCAATATTTTATCGGCAAAACTTACTATCTCTATATAGTATAGTTATAGATATATATACCAAATATAAAATTATTAACAGATATATCTTATCTGATCAATAAGAATAAATATTTATGTTTTGCACGATATCTATAGTTAAATAAAAAATTATTTTCTATATAAGTAAAAAGAGATGGTCAAAGTTGGCACTATATGATTTGTTGTTAATTAACTTTTAGAAAGTAATTAATTGTGGTTGATTTTTTTGGTGGCTTTACCACTCAGTCTTATTATTGGTTATATGGTTGAGTTTTTTTCTCCATAAGCACCAAGGACCACCCCGATTTTAACAATACCTCAACACCCTTATATACCTAGCACTATAAACCTTGTGCCAGTGAACTATAACTATATACTATATACCATCGAGAATTTTTAGAAAATATTTCTTCTATTTATTTTTTTGTTGTAAAATCGGCATCAGATCAAATCAAATTCCGGAAATTACGAGGAAAATAGATAAATTTTGATTTTAATTAGAGTTATGTTATATAATTACAAATATACACTATTTATTATTGTTATTATAATGTTTATATTAATGATATCGAAACGATGACTTCTATATACCGTAAATCCTTTATATCTATATGACGAATAACTAATGTTTCTTGGACCGTATAGCCAGTATAACGGATATCCTTAAATCCATCTATCCATAACTCCACCGGATATCTATCAATTTTTCCGCAAATTTTCCCCAAAATTAAAAAAATAAATAATTGAATAAAGAAAATCCACAACTCAAATAAAAACAACTTGATTTTCTATATAAATAGAAAAACACAGCAATGATAATAATAATGTAAAACTAAGTAAACATATAAATTTTGCACAAAACTCATCATAGATAATTATACACCAACATACACATATACCTATTGCTATAGGTATAGTCAACATTAAAAAGGGACATAAAAGCATGTGTGTGAGCTACTTGTCGCTATATTGTCGTCGAAAAGCTCTCTACCATTTCCGAGCTTTGCCAGTAATATAGTGGGTGTAAGGATTGGCTAACGCGCTATCCATTCATCAAATTATTATATTTGCAAATATATTCAAAAATACAAAAATTGTTCAAAATAATAATCAATCTTCGCCAAATATTATCATAATAGTATATATAGAGAATTCAAGTGACATATATAAACAAGTTAAAGGATCACAAGAGTAGAATTCCGACTCAAGACGATAACAAAAGGCCAACTTTAGAGAATCTCCCTATTCGACTGATGACAAAGTTTCGGTTTGATGATGCTCGCTCGACAAACTCTCTGGCGTGTAAACTTTAGAAAAATCACCCCTTCCAGCGTATATAATCTTCTATTTTTTGTTTGTTGACAAATTAATTGGAGAAGTTCTATTATCAATTGTAGGCGATGTGAATAAATTGATTTCAGTGGCCATTTGTTCGAATTAATCAAACAAGAATACAATCAATCGAGCTCGAATTCTTAGATTAAATTCGATTAAGAGTTTAAATGAGATGAGCATAGAGCAAAAAATTTCGTAAATATACTCTTTAAAAAAAAAAGGGATACGTTACAGGTATCGTGTGACGACATTTAAGACGTCATTCTTAGAAATCTTTGTAAAGGGGACGTTATTTTCGTAAAATAGCACCTGCTTTCTAAACTCTAAAGGCATATAAGAATGTATGAATGGAACGTTTATATATACCAAGGTTATCTTTTATGTTTATCAATTTGTGAGTAGGTAAAGCACCTGTGGCAGGTTCTCAAAGACACTTTAGTTGTATGCTGTAGGAATTAAAAATGCCACTTTCTCCATTACTATAAATTTTTTAAATCTCGGTAAAAAATCATGATATTGTTGATAAATTTTTCAATAATTTATATAGGGATATTCGTCGACTCGACATTACTATGGTGACGTTTGTCGCTATACTAAAGTCGTTACCCTTTCAACAAATTCTACATAATTTATGTTTGAACCAAAAAAAAAACATTGACACAACTTGTCAAAACTCTTGACAACGGCCAATTTATCACTAGAAAACTTTAACTTTTAATCACATAATTGTCTGGTGCCCGTATTTTATTTTTTGGCGATATAATTGAATTGTTCTGAATCCATCAAGGAATTATCCTTAAGTTGAGAAATCTAACCTGTTGCTTTGGTCTAGAGGAAAAATAGAGACAGAAATATATACATGTAATCGGAGTTTCTTATAAGAAAATTCCCTTAGAGGGATATATATATACATATATACGGAAGCAACAGGTGGACACTTGCGCGATTTCTTAAGGCGTTTACAATAGATTTAAACCGCCCCTTTGGGAATTGATGATTTTCTTTAGTACTTTTGTTTTTTCTCAATCTACAGTCAATAGACAAAGAAAGGTAATTGTCGATAGATAATCCATGCAATGTTGATATGTCGATATTATTATTTTAAATAAATAATACAAGTAATTTTCTTTTTCGTCATTGTATGTGGAAATAAAGTCACGCTTTTCGCTCCATTAACAATTCTAGATCCAATAATATGTAATATTGATAATAATTTCAAATAGTATAGGATAGAGGAAGAAGATAACAGAAAAATGGGCTTCTATTTCGTCACGAAATAAAATCAATTATTAATAGGTTTGGTAAAAGGTGTGATAAGGATCAGACGCCTTGCATGATATTAAAAGGCGTTTTAGGTGTTTTCCCATGTCTCGCAGGAGTATCGTGCCATGTACGCTACAACGAAATAACTCACACACTAACTAAGTATATATCTCTCTCTCTCTCTATCTCTAGCTCTCTCACTCACACATTTTGTACATTATGGATGCACGCTACCGGAACCAGTTCATTGTTAGTTTGCTACTTACCCACTTCCGCCACAACATCGCGTTTCCGCTATAATATTTCCGTTATTGCTCCTTATGCCGCCTCTAGGGACAGGTGCGACTCAATTATCGCATAATTCACAAACATTCAAACTCAATCTACATTTTCGACATAATAATTGAAAAAAAATTATATATATATATATATATATAGATATTCGTCAAATAACTCTTATATTCAAAGTATTTCCTTCGATATATCAAATCATGAATTAAAATCAGAGTAATCCGTCGAGCGTAACCCCCAAACTTCCTTATATTCATTCAAGATCCGGGCCCTTATCCGGTGTATACATACAAAGTGGGAAAGGACGTCTTGCACAACAATCAGACCGTATAGACGTAACAATAATGACGTCACAAAACCGGATGTACTACAACCTTGAGACCGTTTTCTTACGTTACATGTGACGTCACATGAAAGATACTTGCTGTATTTCTTAATAGTGACGTCACAATTTTAAAGCAAGTTGGGCAGATGTTCATATTATACGTATTAATAAATTTATATATATATTTGCATGACAAAAGGTATTAAGATTACGTGGCCCGGTGTTCGGTACTATTATTATATTATTGTTGAGATTGCAATGAACTTCGACAAGGGGGGGCTGTAGTTACGATTTTCTTTTGTATTACGTCAAAGAAGGGGTCCATATTGAGGACGGACGTTTGTTGATGTTGCTGATGATGATGATGGGAGTTAAAAAAAAAAAAATCGAACAGGACCCGTGCCTGACACGCGCCCTTCTCTAGATTGTATTTGATCGAAACAGAGGAGGAGATAAAAATGCAAACTTTAGACATTGACGGCGAATAACTATGAAACATACCAATCTCAATTTATACAAATTTTTGATATCACTTATATATAATGATAAGATAAATATCGACAATGAATCTATTTATTAGTCAATATTTACAAAATTTTACAATAAAAATAGTAATCTCTTATTTATTATTATTAATATTTTTTGTTAACAATAAATATTTATAAACATTTTTCTCGTATTATTATTATTATTATTCGGTAGTAATTTTTATGCCTAGTTGTTGCGCCCCTGTTCCAGTCTGATAATTCGGCAGCTGCACCTCAAAAATTGTCTAAGGGGAGCATTCCCCGTTCCTGTAGCCAGCTGACTTATTCTCCAGTCTGCATAACAAAGACGGCACCCTTCAAATAAATAGAAAACTATATAATATACATATACACAAACACATACATATAAAATACACTACATACCCTTCTTCCCCTTATTACTTCAATTTTTTCCACCCCTCTATAGCTCAGTACTTGTATAACTCGTGCTGGCTGACTGGATTTCATTAGTGACGTCGTTCATTCTCAACGTAACTCAAAAGGGTGATTTCTGCAAGGAGACAAATATACACATCATATATGTATACGTAAATGTATTTTAGAGAGATAGAGAAGGGGGATCAAACACCAACTGTTCTTCAATATTATAGGACTAGGTCACTAGTGCAGAATTTCATCTATATCTAATAATAACAACCCCCATATACCATATAACATTGTCATGATCGTATAACTATAAAATAATATCAAAATTTTATATTTGATATTTATTTTTCTAATATATTTAGAACCAGGTGTCGGCAAGGTGTTTCTCTACCACCCTTTCTTATCTATTCGTATAAAAGGTCAAAGACCTACTACCCTTTATTTAACAAATCTTTAACTTTAACAGGTATAAAACATCATATACGATTGCAATCTTCCAAGATATCGATGATGTTTACAACATTTTCTCTAGAAAAAATACATCTGCTTAGGTTTTTGGACCTGAAATACCATCTGTATACGATAATTTTGTATAGAATAGAAGGGTTTTACTTGAATCCTTTGAATTTCTTTAGAATTTTCAATATTTCTCGAATTTATTATTATTGCCGTTGACATTTCTCAGGAGGTGATATTTGTAGAGTTTTATGAGAAATATTGAAAAATAACAACCCCTTGTTGCTTACATATTCTGTAACATATGGTGTGTTAATAGTGTAAATTATTAAATAACCCTGCAGGTAAAATTATGAATATATTTTTTTGCTGTTTTATAATAAAAGGGAGAGTTTTTTATTTAAATATAAATATATTATAGTGGGATTTTTTGAATGATTAATTTAATTTTTATTTGATTTGTACAACAACAAAATTAGATTATATTTTAATTAATACTGGATGATCAACAGGTTTTTACTGTATTTAAAAAAAATATGAGCTTTTTTCCAGCTGGTGCTATTATTTACGAAATGTGAATATTTATAGCACACTCACTTTAAACACTTCTAATAATAACTACACGCTTAAATTAGAAATTTTATAAATCAATTGTATTCAATTGTGATATTTATTAGCATCTAGACAAATAAAAATATTCTAATCCGATTCTATCTAATTAGAATTAATTCGATTTACTTATCTAAAAATTTTTCAATAAATGATCCCGTTGGCATCAATTCAAATATTGTATTGAAAGTGAGCTTTCGAGCTGTACTAATAAAATAGTTTTTTTTTTCTATGATTTTTGTGTGTTTTTGGGTGTTCAATTTTTGTTTTTCCCATGAAATTTATCTAGGGGGTATATAGTTTTTTGTTTTGTTTTTTTGGGCGCTTGCGCTCCCATCGGTGGATTTAAACCGGCGGCAATAAGGGAATCAAAGAGCATACTTTTGAAACGATGACCGCTCGTTCGATCGATGTTTTATAAAGCGAAGCTGTGGCCACACCCAGTACTAATTGAATGATGCCTGCACCAAACTTGCATGTAAAATCCTGCCAGCCTATAGAGAAATATATACGTATTTTATTATTATAATATGTGTTAGTCGATTTTATACATATATATTGTATTTCGGACTATGTCTGCGCTTAGTAACACTAACACATGCATATAGATTATAACATCTATAACGCATATATATTCAAACAATATAGTATTTTATTCTAGCGTATTTGGACAGGTCATTTTTTCCCATTATGGCACTGTTGTTTTTCCAATACCCATACCTATCGTTTGGATTTTAATGTCGCGACAACATCGACTGGTCAATAGTACGATCCATCAACTGATCTTGTCAATATCGGCTGCCGTTGACTGACATTTAATACGAGTACTTTTTTTTTTTAAATTTTAATTGTGCAAAGGATGTGTAGATCTGAAAATAATAATAATAAAATAAATAAAACACCAGATGGTCGCCTAAAGGCATACAAATATAATATAAGAATTGAAGAGTCACTCGAAACTAATCAAAGAAAACAATGCAAACATAGGGATGATTCAGCGTCTTAGATTTAATGTGTTATATAATATATAGTTCGATCAAGCATATAGTGTTTGTTGATGATGGCACGTGTGTGTGTAGATTTCCGGTTCCGGAATTATTGGATGGTTAATTGTTAACTATATTATGTATATACAAAAATAAATTTCAACACCTAAAATTTTGTCTATATAATTGAAGTCAAACAATAATTATCGTAAATCATCCATTTCTTAAGCATTTCATCCCCCATCTGCTATTTTGCTATTTTGTCCTATTAAATAGTTCTAAATAGTTTGAATTAACAAAGTGAACTAGTAAATCTCGCCGTCATCATGCCCAGCTTGACACTATTAAATCCACCAAAACTATACCAGAATATAACCGGTGTTTCGTTTCCTATACTTGTTCATAAGTACCAAATTAAGCCAATTTTCTTGTTTGCCACCCTCTCTACAATAACAAACAACAACAATACCATAACAACAGCAACAACAAAATATACCGGAAGTTATTTCTCAACATTGTTGTAACATTTATTTTAGTTGTAATACATAGTTGTAGGTATATATATATATATATATATATATATATATATGCGAATTTGTTGTTTCTTTTTTGGTTAATAGAGGGATGGACAGGTGTGAGAGTTCTATTCGTCTTATAAGGACTTGGAAAGGTATATAGAAAGATGAGTCTTTATTATTTCCCATTTTCTCGGTTGATTTAGTGGTTTATGGCGATTTTATTAATAAGACAACTTGTAAGGATGTTGTAAACGATTGGGAAAAAAAAACCAGGTGGTAGGCGTGATATTTGAACAATTTCAAGTAACTAATATTCTATTCTATTACAAAAATAAATACGTGAGCTGAATTCTTATGTTGAGGATTTCTGCAATTTTTATTACGAATAATATAATTATCATAATAAAAATATTCTTTCAAATTGTATAGAAATTATAGAGTAGGGTGCGTTATATTTATGTGCCGATGTATATGTGTGTGTAAATCATACGAACGAGGGGAGGTAGGTCACGGTTGCAGGTTTGCGTGGTGCAGCAGGAAGACCGGTATATAAGATGCAATGTCGATTGCTCGTAGGTATATGGGAGGTAAAGGGTGAAACAGTATGATGACGACTTGAGACTAAGACCATTGATTTAACGGCAGGCAAGGAAAGGGAAGGAACATAGAGGATTGAGATCAATACAAAACTGTGAAACCTCGTGGTGGTCTCGTGTATACGGTATATAGTAGTAGTGGTAGTAATGGTGGCGGTAATGATGGTGGTGTGAGGTAGGTTAGGGTTAAAGCAAACGTCAAGTTTTCCTTTTTCGCATTTCTCTCTTCATTTATTTGACAATGCAATTAATATTTCTATTATACGCCAAATTTATTATTCATTATATGCCTTGAATAAAAAAAAAATATACTATTATCTAACATAAGTGATAATCAAAGCCTATTATTTTTATTAATCGAAGCTTATTAGGAAAATATATAGAACTAGTTTGATATGTGTATAATGCAACCTGTTCTTTGACTAGGCTCATCTCCTCTAATCGATAACGAACCGGCCGGTATGGATAAAACGTAGGCGATATAGAGGGGTAGATTGAAAAAAAATAAAAAGCTGATGCGAAAAAGGGCTACTAAACTTTTTTCCGGGTCGAGTGAATGTACTGACCCTTGGCTTGTTTTATTTAGAGTAAAATAGAGAGTATACATATACATATTAACCAGGAATGGCGAATGCTCTTTCGAATGCTGCGAGAGAGAAAAAACTCTGCACATCCTGCTACTGGTATGTATATACATATATAGATTTATAATCAACCCCAGGCTAACGGCAATAAAAATCAGTTTTGAGTTTTTTTCATCCCCAAAAATATACAAGTTCCATTATTTATCAATATAAAATATATTACAACAACAACAACACAAATTGTTTGTCACGTTATTCGAATTTTTTTGTTCAATATATCTACCTATAAATGTACAAAAACAATAAATGAATGCATATAATTTTTGATAAGAGT
>JAZBGX010000541.1:0-16207 GCA_037414775.1 Zonitis immaculata
ATTTCTTACAGAACGTTTAACTGCACTAGCTATGGGTACAACACAGAATTCTAGTAATGGTCTTTCCCAAATCGTTGAAGTAAATTATTGATGATAATAATTAGGGAAAATAAATGAGATTAAAAATCAAACATTTTATAGAGTGCTCGTCGAATTTCGAGTAGAGTTGATGATATGGTTCGCAGTATGTATCCACCATTAGATCCTCGATTATTAGAAGCAAGAGCTGCAGCTCTATCATTATCCGTAAGTCATTTAACGTTAATTGCTAAATATGAATGTGGTCAACGCGATAAGAATTCCAATTGGATTGACAAATCTCTAGCTGAAATGGATGGACATATGGTGGTATTTTGGAACAATTCCAATATTTCATTGTTAGATTTGTTAATCGATATTTGTTTTAGGTGTTGAGAGAAGCTGCAATCACTCAAGAAACTAATAGTAAGATACAAAATATTATAAATAATACAAATCTTTAATCTGTTGATTATTTTAAATTTTATTTGTTTAATAAAGGTGCTGTAATTAAACTGAACCAATAAATTAATTTCAACTAGATCTGTACAATATAATGCAACATTTCTAATAAAAAATAATTTAGTATGTCCAAGACAACGGACAATACATACCAAATTCAATAAGTTAATTCCGTTTAACGGTATCTTTTAAAATTTTATTTTTCAAATGTGCCTTATAATCCAAAATATCACCTTGCCATTTGGTAACAGTTCCCTTTTCACAAACCCAAATTTCATTAGCCACCTAAATCGAAATAAAAATTGGATTAGAAATAAATTTTATTTAAACAATTTTATATACCTGATTGATTAGTCTGAAATCGTGACTCACTAGAACCATACCACCTTCAAAATCATTAATAGCATCAGCTAATGCATCAATTGTTTCCATATCAAGATGATTTGTCGGTTCATCAAGTAATAATAAATGTGGTGCTTGCCAAGCTAACCAAGCAAAAACTACTCGACACCGTTGACCATCAGACAATTGACGAATTGGACAAACCTAAATAAATTTTTTAAAAAATCATAAAATAAAAATTATCAGATGATTATAAAGTTTACTTGTTGTCGTCCTGTTAACCCATATCGTCCTATAATCTTACGCATTTCTTCTTTTTCTTTGACTTCCGGAAAAGATTTCATCATATATTCTAACGGTGATATATCTAAATCAAGTAACTCATGTAAATGTTGATGATAACGTGCAATACGCAAATGAGAATTTTTACGAATCATTCCTTCAGTAGGTACGAGCTATTATCAATTAAATTATAAATTTTAGAATTTTCTAAACTAATAACAATTAAAATACTTACATCTCCATATAATAATTTTAAAAGTGTACTTTTTCCAGCACCATTCGGTCCAACTAAAGCTAATCGTGTATCTAAATCAATACCAAATTCCAAATTTTTATAAATCCATACACCATCGTCACTATAACGGAAACTAACATTCTGTACCATAATAACAGGTGGTGGTATTGTACCACAACTTGGAAAATAGAATGTTACAATTTTATCACTGACAACTTTTTCTGTTAAGCCAGCAGCTACCATTTTAGCTAATGTTTTCTCTTTTGATTGAGCTTGACGTGCCAATTTCGCTGAACCATGACCAAATCGGGCAATGTAATTCTATAAGTATAGTCAATATAGAATTAATTTTTTAAAACCATTAAAAAAATAATAAACAGTTTACTTTCATATGATTAATTTGATCTTGTTCCCAATTATATTGCTTCATTTGATTTTCCAATAATTCCATACGAGTCCGGACGAATGCATCATAATTTCCCGTATAATATTTAAGGCGTTTTTTATTCACATGAATAATATTCGTACAAACACCGTTTAGAAAATCTTGCGAATGCGAAATCAATACGAGAATTCTCTTGTAACTAAACAAAACAAAAAAATTAGTCGGAAATTTGATTTTTTTTTCTTTTCAATTTACTGTTTAAGTTCTTCTTCAAGCCATACACAAGCATCAAGATCTAAATGATTGGTTGGTTCATCAAGTAATAACAAATGCGGTTTAACATAAAGTGCACGAGCTAGAGCAATTCTCATCCTCCAGCCACCGCTAAAATCTTTAGTTTTCTTATTTTGCATTTCTTTTGTGAAACCTAAACCGTGTAGAATATTTGCTGCTCGAGCTTCAGCCGTATCAGCTGAAATATCATCTAAACGTTCATAAATATCCATCAATTGTTCTTGGGATTCTACAATAGATTTTATATTTAATTGTTTAGTTTGTTTATGAATGTATAATCATTACCATCGTCTTCGCATGCTACCAATTCCTCAGCTAATTTCTCTAATCGAACACGTTCCTCATCCACTTCCATAACACATTCTAAAGCTGTTTTATTTGAAGCAGGCATTTCTCTAGTTAAATGAAATATATCCATATGTTCAGGTATAGGTACTTCACGATTGCCCAATACAGCTAATATTGTTGATTTACCACTACCATTTAAACCTAATAAGCCATAACGTCGTCCACAATTCAATTCTAATAAAGCATCTTGCAACATTTCACTTCCATGAAAAGTAATTGAGAAATTTTCAATCTTTATATCACGAGATTTTGGATGTACAGCTAATGAACCAGTACAAGCACGGGCTTCAGCATTTAAACGAGCATCTGCTTCTAATTTAGCACATAATGCCTCTATAAATAAATAAACTAATTAATATTGATAATTAATTAATAATTTCAATTAACTAACCTTCAACACTCATTTCCGTACTACCATTCTGTGATGTAAGATCGCCGTTTTGTGTGATCTCGTCAATTTTGGGTTGTGTTTTCTTACCAGCTTGACGAGCCTTTGCTGCCTCCTTTTTACGTTGTTGTTCACGTTTTTTAGCGTCAGAAGGCATTCTTAACCTTAAATATAAAATATGCCAATGATAATTTGCCAATATTTCGAATGTATTCGAAATGATATCCAATTTCGAATATTCTATCGAGTTTTTTGTGCAACTTTCACAAACTATATAATAACTGTGAAATTAATCAAGCAAATAGTTATTTAAGCAAAAAAACGAAAATTGACAACTTCTGAAATTTATTATATAGTAATTTTGGGGTTTTCGATAGACACAAGAATTTATAATGATATGAATGGTTCATTAATTGGAAATTGATGGAGAAATTACCTTTAAATTAGTTGGAAAATTATTACAATGAAACAATATTAATTCACGTGTAATTTCCAAATTGGTAGATTCGTACCGGAATATCTCTAGATAATTTTGTTCTATTAGATTGGTAGTTATCAAAATAAAATCACTAATATCACAGAGGGAAATTTAAATTATAAACAAATCAAATATGGTATAGATTGAATTTTATTTAATTATAAATTATAATTAAATACACAAAGGGAACAAATTTATATTATTAGAATTACCTAAAATTATTATTAAGCCGGACATTTATTAGATTTTATATAATCTTAACAATATAATACAATTGTGGCAATGATAACTCTCTTGCAACAATTTGATCCAAACAATATTGACTATTTTACAATTATTATTAATAGAAAATAGACAAATTATTAACATATGTACTTTATATTAAAACAATTTCGAAAATTTATAAAAAGAAAAACTCATTATGAAATGAGGTACATGTAGCAGAATCTTCTAATAATTTATAATAAACTCACCATAAAAATTGTTTTTGTTAATTAAAAAAAAGCATCATGATTATAAATAAATTAATTTGAACTTAATTTTTATCGAAAATAAATATGAATCTATAATACACAATCAATAATAACTTGAAGTATCTTAAAAATATTGCGATCAAATAAAGGAAAATTAAAATAAAAAAAACAATATCACAAAAGGCAGTTAAGATCAATCTAAGAGGAAAAAGAAAAAATAGCTACTTTAAAATTCAATTAAATTATCATAATAATAATAATAATAATAATCACAAACTATATTGTTCTTTCACTAAAATCAAAAGTTGTGGGGCGGGGAGAGAGGGTGAATTTAAAAATATCATCTTCACAATATCAACTACCAAATACGATTTTCGGTTTGTGGTGCTTTCATTACACCAACACCACCACCTAATCGTCGATAATTCATTGAACCACATAATCTCCATTGATTTTGTTCAGTATCATAAAATTCGATTGTTTTTAAATAAGCTGTACCATCAAAACCGCCTACAGCATACAATTGACCATTAACAACAGCTAATCCCACCTATAATTATTATAAAAATTAATATTAATTTAATATTTTTCCGAAAAATAGAAATTTACCCCACTTCGGCGAGAGGTCATCGCAACTATTGGACTCCATGTATTTGTATGAGGATTATAACGTTCAGCACTTGATAATTCCATACAATCATCTCTACCACCAACAGCATAAATTAAATTATTGAAAACAGCACAGCCTAAATGTTTTCGACGTGTTGACATTGGACTAACTAATGTCCATTTATTGTGTCGTGGATCATAACGTTCAACTGTATTCAATGGTGATTGACCATCCGAACCACCAATTGCATATAAATAACCACCAAGAACAGCAACAGCTACACCTAAACGTCGTGTAGTCATTGGAGCAACTTTCGTCCATTTATTCTCTTTTGGATCATATCTATAATGAATTAATTTAAAAAAAAATTACATTATATATTTGTTACGAAATTAAAACCTTTCAACATGATTTAAACATTGAACACCATCTTGACCGCCAACAGCATACAATAAACTGTCCAAAACAGCAACACCTACACTTGTTCTACAAGAAGTTGTTGGCGCTACATCACATGACCATTGATCTGTTTGCGGATCGTATCTGGAATAATTATTAGAATTTAGATGTATTTGTATAATTTTAGTTAAATTAAATTACCTTTCGATGCTGTTGAGGTAACTTTGCCCGTCATGTCCGCCTACAGCATAAAGTAAATCATTTAAAACAGCCACACCAACACCACAACGTCGTTTGCTCATTGGTGCTACCATTTTCCATTCCATTGTTTGCGGATCAAATTTTTCCACTGATGCAATAGCATCTCCACTGCACCAACCACCAACAGCGAATAACACTTCACCTCTTCGTGTCGGTTTTCTTGGTCTAGTACGAGGTCCTTGCATTAATGGTCTTTCTTGAGGTAATAATAAATAATTTTTAGCTTCATCAACTAAATCACGACACGATTCATCTGAACGTACTAATAAATCCGAACCGACTGTACCAACAAGAAATTTTGGACTTAGTAATGGTAAACGGACATGTTGTAGAACTTGTGGTAAATGTTGACGACGTTCCGCTACATTATATTTCACCCATGACATGACAGCATTAAAGACTTGTTCTTCCGTACGTACATTCAATTCATCACTTGATATAATATCAACAAGTTGACCAACAGGTAAAAGTAGAAATTCTTCGCTTTCCATCACTTCTTGGAAATTATGTTGTGTAAATTTATCAGCAATCCGCAATAATTCTCGACACGAATGTGTATCAGCAAATGCCCGAATACCAAGACAATTTGATGGATCTAATTGTCGTTTCAAGAATTCACAGCAAATATCTTGAATTTCAGTCAATTGTAATAAACATGCTGCCGGCAATAACATTTGTACATTTGACTCTTCAACAACAATATGCGATGTATAACAAAAATCGATTAATAAATCCATTGCTAATTCATCAATATCTCTTATTGTTACTTCTGTTTGTCGTGATTCAGCTAATTCACCAGTGAACATTGCACGAAAATAAGGACTACATGCACTTAATATAACACGATGTGCAAATATTTTACGATTACCAACATTTAATACAACATCACATAATTCACGATGTCTCCTTAATAAATTCAATTCGGTTAATGTATTTTTTGGATGTTTATCAGATGTATGTGATAAACGGGCCGGTGATGGGGGCCGATCCCCAACTGCCATCTCCCCCATTCTACAAGTGCCACGAATGTGGGAGGCCAGTTGGAGGCGCAAGGGCGGAGACGCCCAACCCCACACGGAGTCTATCTGTAAAACAAAACAATACAATAGGAAATAAACAACAATTGATAATATAAAATTAACAAATGTGATGCATTAATTTATAATAGATGCAATCACATGATGGCTACTATTTTAAAAAGTCACGATCTAGAAGGCTCAACTCACCTTCGTTTTATTTGTTCACCAACAAGAAGAAACTTTGAACGTTTTTATTTGATCGTTGACTGATTAGATAATTATTTATTCATTATTCAGAAGGCTATTGGTGTTATTTTAATATAATTTTATCAATTTATAGATTTATAAACATTAACCAGACAGAATTTCAATAATTGTATTGATAAACGTCAACTTGTCAACTTTCCTATAGCATTATAACTACTTTGTACATTCGAACTACTGTCTTATAGAATTGTAATAAATAATAATTTATTATCGATAGACAAATGCAATAGAAATAATAATATAAGAATTTATAAAGGTACAATAGTAACATAAAATATTGAAATAGAGTTAATATCTACATATTAAGGTTGTATTTGTTTAATCAAAGTAGTAGCTACGTTTAGTGGTTTTTAAATATTCATATATTGGCAGCAGTTGTTACTATTTAATAAATATTTAAAATCTGGCGCGTTTCACTCAATTTTAATAATTAACTTATTCAATTAAATCAACATAATTGAGTATCAATTGAGATATTATTGTCGAAAAATACGATATTCCGAACTATTGACCAAAAATTCCAATAATTTTGAATGTTTAAAATTAACACATAGGGGTGAGTATATCAGAAATGATTACACCACATTGTACGCATAATGTAATGGAAACTTTCAATTATATTTCGGTGAGTATTTCTCTTATTATACAACTGATTCATCATATTTAAATTATATATTGTTCCATTTATTTGCAGATAAATTTAATTGACTACTATTTATAAAGAAACTATAATAATTATTCGATAATTTTGAGGTTATGGCAAATATTTTAGCAAAAAGTTTATTAAGTAGAAATTTTATTAAATTAAAAAATTATAGATACTTAAAACCGTATTATTTATGTTCAAATATATTTTATATACAACCACAACACGAGAGAAACTTCTATCATGATAAATTATTGAAATATCGAATATTTCCCAATGGACTTTTAGTAGAAAATTTTAGATTTTCTCATAATAAAAAGAACAGTACTGTAAAATATTGTGATAAAAAAGATGAAGATAATAAAGAAGAACCGAAAAAATTGTCGATATTACACAAATTGAAAGAAATGTATAAACAATATTGGTATGTTGTATTGCCAGTTCATGTTGTAACATCTGCGTTTTGGTTCGCTGGTTTTTATTATTTAACCAAAAGGTATTTTTCATATGTTATACTTATTATTGATAATTAATGTAATTATGGTATAATTTCTAGTGGTTTTGATGTATTAAGTATATTGGAAAGTTTGCATGTAAGTGAGAACATTATCAATTCAGTTAAAGATTCTCAAATGGGTTATCTAGCTGTTACTCTGGCTTTATATAAAATTGCTACACCAATTCGTTATACGGTAACTATAGGTGGAACAACTGTTGCAATCAATTATTTAAGGAAATGGGGCTATATTAAACCAATTCCGAGTAAAGAACGTTGGAAGCAAATTTATCACGAGAAAAAAGAAAGTTTAATGCACGGTATCCATCACACTGAACATCTCAAACAAAAACCTGATAAACAAAAAATGTATCCAGAAAGAAAAGAGAGTTTCATGTCAGGCATCCAACCTGCTGACCATCTTGAAAAAAAAGCCGATAAAAGCGATTTTATCAAGAAAGAAAAGAAAGTTTAATGCAAACTATATCCGGCACGTTGAACATAACAAAAGAAACCCGGATAAAAACACTCAAGTATTGTTAATAATTATTAAGAATAAAAACGGAAAAAAATATGAGAATGTATTTAGAATTATAATTTTTAAAAACAATGCAATTAAATTGCAGAATTGTTATTATTTCTAAAAAATAAAAATAAATTGCAACTATATAGATTTGTTATTATAATTCGAACATCATAAACTCCAATGAACACAAGAGTTTTTAAAATAATTTATTACTATTTGAAGCACATTAAGTAACATTGGAATGGATCGATTATATCAGTAAGCTTGTCTATTTTTATCTAAACAAAAAATTATCACAGCAAATATAATAAAACAAAAAGCTATGAATAAAAATTATGAAGTCAAAAGAGTGATATTTGTAATTGTAAAATTTTGATTCTATTTAAAATAATTACTTAATCACAATAAAATTTTCATATTTAAAAAAAATAAATTGAATGGAATAATATTTTAAAAACGTTAAAAAATGAGCAATAATTAATAGCGAGCAATCAAGTGGCACCAAATCGAAATTATTCGAACCAATTCTAGTTTATAAAATTATTCTTGTTCAATTGTAATGAAATTTCCAATTAGACCATTAACATTATTTTCTTTTCTTTCTAATACAACAAAATAACTATGACTAGTAATGAATATCTGTTGAAATATAGAATTGAATCAAATAATTTAAAATAGTTTCCCACGTTTTGTTTTGTTTTTGTTTTTTCTTAACCGGTATATTGATATGTGGCAGCAACTGGATGCATTTGTTTCGGTGTATGTTGTAATCGATCAATATGACAACTACGACATAATAAACGTCCATCTAATGGATAACAACGTTTATCTGGTTCATCAGTCAATTGCATACCACATTCTTCACATATATAACAATCAACATGGAAATCTTTATCCATTGATACAACGCGAACTGTCTCCTCTGTACCTTCTACTGGAGTTATTCCTAAATTATTACCTTCATTATTTTCAAATAAATCGTAATTAAAATCGAATATAACTACCTTTACCGCATGCAGCACATTTCGGTGCGAACATCCGATGATAATCATTGACACAATAAATTTTATTATCAACATCAACAGTGAATGGAACACCATCTAAACATTCATTACAAACACAACAACGGAAACAACCAGGATGATACGATTTGCCCATAGCTTGAAGAATCTAATTTAAAAAAAAAAACAACAAGTTAATAATTAAAATATTTGATGGGTGAATAACTGAAATTACCATTTCCATAATTAAATGACCACAAATGGCACATTTCTCAGCAGTCTGTTGGAATCCGGAATACTAAAAATTATGAAATAATTTTCTAATTATTAGTATTTAAATCATATTTTACCAAATAATCCTCTTCGCAATAGACACGTCCATGTACGTTATAGAAAGCTTTACCACGTAAGGCTCTACCACAAGAACAACAAATAAAACAATTCGTATGGTATAAATTACCCATTGCCTGGCAAGCTTGACCAGCACCTGTCACTTTCTCACCACAAGTATGACAAATTCCTTCAATAAACAAATTACAATATTATTGATTTATAAATTATTATTATTAATAATAATAAATTACCAAAATATTCTCCTTCTTCTTCATGTTTCTCCATTTCTTCTTCGATTTGCCGTGTCATCTCTTCAATTTTCCGTTCAGCTTCTGTTGGTCCCCGAGGTCGTGGCGGTGTCACATTATACGGTAATAATGTTTTACCACTTATTTTCAATTTACCCATTGTACTGCCAGTACTGCAAGTACTTGGTGTTGGACTTGGTACTGGTTGTGGACGGTTAATTGTTTCAATTTTCTCTTTCGGTGGTGGTGGCGGTGGTTTTTGGACAACAGATGGTGTTAATGCTATACCAGTTGCTGGTGAACGATCATAATTTTTTGCACTGGTTGTTTGAAATGGTACATGAGATAAATTACCGGTCATACATACATAATCACTACTATTTATCTCATCTAATTGTTGTTGTGTTAATGATTTTGTTGGTGATTTATTAAATTGGTACAATTTCGGTGGTTGCATAACCGAATATACCGATTGCTGTTGTTGTTGTTGTGATGGAAATGTTTGATAACCTTGGCTGGGATAAGGCGGTGGTGGTGGATGCTGTTGATTCGATGGTACTTGTGGACCAGGCTGAGCTCCACACGATTTCTGTGGTAATGTTTGAATATTTTCATATAACGGTAAACTATCACCATTATCTCTATTTATATTCCTATTACCGGAAGGTACTTGTGGTTGAGCTTTACGATAAATCGATTCATTTGAACGTTGTGGTTGTTGATGATAATAATTTTGTGTATCACGATTTGGATAATAATCAATGTTTTCATAGACAGCATTCGTTGTTGTATAATTGATTTGATGTGTTGGATTGGCTGTATTAGGTGGTACTTGTGGTTTGGCACATTGTACATAAATATCGTTTTCATCAATTGATTTACCAGCTAATGTTTCTACATGTTTTGGTGTTGCATATTTTGAACTAGCAATAACATTACTTCTTTCATACATTGCATAATCATTTGGTTTTCGTTGTGTAGTAGTAGTAGTTGATGTATCCTCAGTTGTGAAACTTTCAATTGCTCCAATTGATTTCTGTTTTTGATGATATGGTGATGATACAGCAGCCGGTTCAGCTTTATTCGATATACGTCCATATCTTTGATCTGCATCAGTTTGACCGTTCAACGACATATACTGGATTTGTTGGACGAAAGATTGATCCACAGAAGGATCTGCATCATTATGCACATTCGACATTGTCACTTGAATGGATTAGATAATATTATCGCTAATAATTCACACTATATCCAACCGGATTCTTTGCAAAACATTCAAGAGTACTTATATCAATTAAATTGTTTACTTTTTTTTCTGATGATTCCTATAAATTATTGAAATTATATTAAACTATGAGTCATGAAAAGATAAAAGGTGTCCCCTCCCAGGAACTTATTTACAAAATTTCAACAAATAATTGTTAAACAAATTGACACCAAACTGACAAAATTCAACAACATTCAAGATAAGAAAAAAATAAAAGAAATCAATACCAACATTGGAAACATTAAAAACCTGCGATTATTGTTATTATCACCAACAATAACCGATAAAAATCACTAGGAATTTTTGAACAAAAATGGCTTCCTCGTTATTAGACGATTTCCCAACTTGGCTTAGTAATAAATTAAATGAATTCAATATTGATGAAAGTGTTTTCGGTACATATATTCAAGGTATTTTAGATAGTGATGAAACGGCCGATGAGAAAATCGAAGCATTACAAGGAATACTAATGGAATTCATAGAAAATGTTGGTATTGTTAAACCTCATGATCTCTTTTTTTTTCGATTTGTTGAGTTTTTGAATTAAATTAATCTCTGTATATTTTTAGGTAGATGAAATTAATACGATTTGTAATGAAATTTTAGAAAAATGGCAAACGAACAAACCAAAAGAATTACCATCGAAACAATCAAGTTGTGAAGATGTCGATCGACAATTAGTAAAACTATTAGAATCACAATCATTACAAAAAACCAAACAAAAAAATTATACAGAAGAAGAGAAAAAGATACGTGAAGCTATATTATCCCAATATAGTCAAATGACTGATGATGAAGATGATGATAATGAACAAATACAGCAAACTAATGACCATAAAGAGAATGTTTTAGAAAAAAATACGAATGCACAAGCTGTTTTATTAGCTGATAAAGCCAAACGCGAACAAGCCAAACTTGATAGTCAACGTAAAAAAGAGAAAGATAAAGAGGACAGGTAAGACACATCAAATATCATTTACAAAATTAACAATGATCACTTTTAATTCAATATAGAGAAAAACAGAAACAATTGAGAGAAGAAAAGAAAGAAAAACGTAAAACACAAAAAGGTGAAAGACGAAGGTAGCCTAATTGATCAAATCCAATCATTATTTATTCTAATTATTTGTTGTCTAATGTCGTTTTATTATCAAAAAACAAAAACAAAATAATGCCATGAAAAAAACTGTTATTTTTATAAAATGTTGCAACCAATTTGATTTGAAATTGGTATAGAAACAATAAAGCTTCCAGTTATATGTTATAAACTTATAAACAACTATTATCAATAGTAATAAAGGCTTTATTAATTCAATCAATTTTTTATTCTGTTATTTCTAAGTTTGTATTATTGTAGGGAATTATTTTTTCTATAAGTTTTTATTTTATAAAGTTGGTATACCATTGATTAGTTTATTACAAGAGTGGCTCTCAAACTATTTTAATTTTATATTAATAAACACAAATATCGACCATAATAAATCGATTTAGTTTATTAAATATTGAGTTTATATTATTTTGAGATTATTGTTGTGGTAGAAATTGTATTTTTTTGTTTAATTTTATAATTTATGTTATCTGAAATGATGCAACTTTTGGGGATACTGGTCGATTTGACAGATGGTGTTGTATTACGGCACCATCTACCATAAAGGTCATTTTAGGTTAATTGCAAATAATTTTTTTTTCTTACACAAAAAAGCCTAATAAAATTGTGATTGATAAAAAATTAATTTAATTATAATTAATCTAAATATATTTATTTCTAATTTTTTGAATATTATTGCCAAAGTTTTTGTGTTAAATGAATTTTAATAGTGCAATTTGGCATACAAACTCTTACGTATCCGTTACTATACCATTTACGTCGATTTGACGTAAACGTAAAGTATGATCAGCTGAAATACAGGCGGAGAGACGGAAAGTAAACCTTGTGGTGGTAGTTATAATGTGTATATGTGTGTGATTGCGTGTCTGTGTGGTGTTGTGTGTGATTTTCTTACTTTCTCTTGACGTTGACAATGGATAATAAAAAATTCTAATTGAAATATAAACAATTAAATTGATAAATAAATCAAATTTCGTTTTAGAGCAAAGATCAAAATTGTACTTTTATTAATTAATTCGTATAATCGAGAGAGAGAGAAAAATAAATAAATAAAGAAGAAACGGTTTATAACGATTAAATATTACTAGTGGATTGTCTATGTGTGTGTAAATTTTGTGTATGTATGTATGTGTGTGTATATGTTTTGCAAGTTATCCCTACGACCTGTTTTTTTTTCTCATCTGTCGTTCTCTATTTTTTTTTTTCAAATAAATTAATAAAAGAATATTGTTTTGTTTGAAATTTTGCTAGGAAATGATGATTGTAATTATTAATAAATTAAATTATTTTTTTTGGGGGATTTTGATGTGACCGCGATTGAAATGTGTGGCAATTTTGTTGTTTTTCAATTGTTCAACTTGAATGTGTTGTTGTTGTTGTTGTTGTTGTTGGCGTAAAGGAACGACCTCCGAATTTGGTTGTGATATTAAAAAAATATATATTAAATTTTTTTGGATAAATTACGTTACGTTTAATTATTATTTTTTCTTCTTTCGTTTTTATTGGTTAAACACCGTATTTGATTGAGTAAAATAAATACCGACTAACGAAAATAACATACAATGTCAGGGCCAACAATGAAGAATTCAACAAATACAAAAAGGGATATCAAGATGAGGATCAGAGCATTTCCTGTAAGTTCAATATTATTATTTTATTTTAGTAATCACAAAATCGAATCAAAGAGTACATTGTCCTTTTCTATTTATGTAAATGTCAATTAAAATCTTCAATTTTTCATTTGTTTTTTGGGGCTTGAATTATCACAGAAATCATTGCGCACAATCATCCTGATTATGCAGGAAAACAACAATTGATAATTTCAATTTTACTTGAATCTATTAAACAAATTTTTTATCATCAGTTTTAATTTAAATATTTGTACAGAACCGGCTTTATTATTTTGTATATACAAGATGACAATTGGCTAATCAAACTTTGGCAGTAGTAGATATTAAAAAAAAAAACACCTACTTTCATATTTTCAAAAAAAAAAATTAAATTATATTAAGGTCAAGGGTATGTTGTGTGTATTAATAAAACAGTAAAATTGCCATTGAAAAATTCATTCTCTATATGTTATAATAATATTAATAATAACTAAGAACAACCTTAAACCTTAATCGTAATAATAATATACCGGATGTCCCAGTCATCTGTAATCGGTCCATAACTTTTTGGCTATTCGATATATTGAAATGTTGCTTTCGCCATCCCACAGGTGTAATAATACTGCACATCCTGAAAATGTTTGCATTGTATACAGGCTGTTCCAAAATAGTGTAATGAACCATCATGAAAAAATAATGGTACTTTATATACATGAGAATGGGTCTATCATTCTTTAATCCGGAGTTATTCAATATTTTGTTGAGTAAAAGAGCAATATTTGAAAATACACTACGAGGTAACTCATCAATAAATTTACCACAGCAAATGACAAGATAAATTGTAGTTCCAGCTGTACAGGTGATGAATCATTCACAGGGTGTGCTGAAACGCAACAAGTAACTCATTTTTTTTTCAAATGCAATGCCCTATACTTGACCACACATGTTGGTAGCATTTTTGACAAGCTTTCCACTGATATAAAGATAACGTTTGGATGGTAATAAAACGATTTTGTGAAGTCTCTCCATAAATATCCAAAATTTACCAAAATGCTATCAACATCTGTGGGCGTTCCATTTGAAAAAATGAGTTATTCAACTTTTTGCGTTTCAGTACACCTTGTAAATAATTGTTAACTTGTATCAATAATCATCATACACTTACTGAAACTAAAAGTGCTTCTGAAATTTTCTGTAGTAAGATCATTGCAAAATCTCAATGGGTTACCCTGTAGTGATTTTTCAAATACTGCTCTTTTTCTCAAAAAAAGTTGAATAACTCTGAATTCAAGAATGATAGACCCATAAACATTTATATAAATTCTCATTATTTAATCATTAATCACCATAAATCCAATTATGTATAAATGTATATAGCATTCCATTTAAAAAAAAAACAACTTTGGTTCATTACACTAATTTGGGACAGCCTGTATACAATGCAAATATTTTTATGATATGCAATATAATTACGCTTGCGGGATGGCGAAAACCACATTTGAATATATTGGATAGCAAAAAAGTTATGGACCGATTACAGATGACTGGGACACCTGGTATTTTTATTTTTTATAGATAAGGCATACGTTTTTTGTTTTTTTTTTTAGATTATCATAATATTGCAATATGGTTGTTGTTATTATATTTCGAATTTTGATAAAAGCCAAATTGTGCTAATTCATAATAGATTTTCTATATTAGAGAAAATTCAATGGGACTTAAAAAATTATAAAATCTTTTTGCAAGATTTGCTATTGCCAAATCAATCAACTCTCTAATCTTGACTACACCTATCCCTTTATCTTTTTTTAATTTATTATGTCGATTATTATTAATTAATAATAATTGAAAGTTTGGTGTTTTTTTTTCTAGATAAAAAGGTCACTTTTGTTGTAGTAATGGGGCTTTGATTATGTTTGTTTATATTGGCATATCACTAATTGAGTTTCAAAGGAACAGTTGAATCTAATTATTTACAGTTTTCCTTGTAAAAGGAAACTATATTTTATATATTCGGAAAAACTTGATTTCGGTCAATCTAATAAAACTTTTATTTATTTTTTTTTAATTTCTAGTAATAATTTCTATCAATAAGGTCATCTTATTTGATAGAATGTTTTCTTGTTTTCCTTCTTAAATGATGAAAAATTAATTAAAATTTTAAATGAATATTTGTCTAAAATTCTAAAATATGTTTTCCCTACAATCATATTGTAATAATTAAGAATTTTCGGATTTTTTTTGAATTTCTGATTGATTATCTCAATAAAAAAAAAATTGCTCTATCATAATTTATAATTATTTGTTCATTGGTATAAAATCAATAAGGACAACACGTGCTTAATATCAGCCTTGGCAAAGTTCTTATTTTTATTTAGTTATAGAAGAAAAAAATTTCGTTCTTTGATAAGATTCCAGACGGAAAAATATCTTTTAATATAAAAGAAATTATTTCCTGTTTCCGTTTGTGGTTCATTATATAAAATCGCTTTATTATCATCTATTTAATAATTGAAATTATCGAATATAGGGAGAATTTTCGATTTTTATTTTTTTTTTTACTAGTTGAAAACAAAAAATGACAAATTACAATATAAACAAGTCATTTGTTTTAATTTATTTTATTCAAGCAATTAAAAAATTTTCAGTGAGAATTATCAAACATTTTTTATAACTCAAATTAAATAGAATCTCTTTAAAAATCATGTTAA
>JAZBGX010000542.1:0-29602 GCA_037414775.1 Zonitis immaculata
AGCCATCTCTTTTCACATTTTACCTTTCTATGAAGGTTCTCACTCAAACTCCACTCGAGTTTGTCTTGAATGATCGTTTTCAATAAAAAAAAATACTTTTTCTATTTTGCGTCTATAATAGCGTTGTTAAGGTAACAAAAGGAGTGCTTCAATTAAAAAGGAGTGCTTTAATGGATATTAAAGCACCCCTTTCAATTTCAAATGGCCAATTTTTATCAAAAAAGGGTGCAAAATAGGAAAAATAGTATGAAAAACTCGACCATTGAAAAACTCGCGCTGCGCGCTCGTTTTTGAAACTTGGTCTCGTGCAGGAATTGTCATTTTTTGGAACTTGTTTTTTAATGTACTATAACAGTACGAAAAAATAGGTTTCAATTTGAAACAAAGGTTGACCCCAAAAACCAAGAGACAATCCCAAAAATAAAATGTCACAAAAAATTCAGCAATTTTCGCAATTGGCACTTATTGTCTAGAGTCGTTAAATGGACCACCTGGTACAGTTTACAAAAACCGTATTAAATATTGTTTCTTACAATTAGATCGATGAATGCTATTGTTTTTGTTTTTGTTTTTTTTTATTTACTGCGATCAATTTTTTTTTTGGCATGACAATCGAGTTTATTAGTCATTCTTCTACATCTTTGATGATTCAAATTAATAATAATTTGTTGCTTCAAATCTTCGATGGTTATTTTCGTGCACGATTTTTTGTTACTTTCATTTTCACGTTCAATAATAAATCATTCGTGTTTTTTATTATTATTATTATTTTTTTGATAATGATCCTATTCCAAGTACTTTTCTGTAATTAGAATATATGAGTAATAGAAGTTGTTTATGAATCACACCTAAAACTAAAGCTTGTTGTTTGTATGTTTCTAAATCAAGATACAACTTGTTCTATTTACCAACAACAACAACAACAACAACAACGATGAAAAGAAGAAATACTTATTTTTGTGTGTGAATTGTAGAAAGTTTTTCGTCGTTTATTATAAATTTAACTTCAAAATTATGGAGTCGTAATATTTAAAAATTTCATTATTACATTACAGGTAAACTAGAAATACAAGAAAAAGTGTCTATTTTATAAATATATGTACAATTTCATGGTCATCTACAAGTTAAATATTTCCTATTTTAACTTTAAATTTATATATTTTTGAAGCATTCCCAACTTTAAACAGATATTATAGAACCATTTTAGTCTAATATGGTTCTTTATATAAAGAAGAATCTCTTCTTTTTTTATTTTTTTGGTGTTGTTGTTGTTTCAATTTAAATTAACTTTTTTTTTCTTGAAGGCTAACTAGTTGAACATCATCAAATTATTATTATTATATGAACAGATAATATCGTTTTGTGACGAGAGAAAGTAACATTTTTAAAAATGTTTAAATGGGATGGAACAACGTCTTTTTTTTATTCATTTACAATCACTAAACCGATTTCACCTGTTATGGTGGTATAATTTTTAATATAAAATGAAATTTCAAGTAAAAATTAATCAATTATATACCTATATACAGGCTGTCACAGAATAACTATTCCTAATTTACAAAAATTATAGAGTACTCAAATCAACATTTTTTGTTTAATTGATAAATTTAGATCCGGAAATTTACGAGTGTCACAAATGATTGCTCGTTCTCATTAGATAAATCGGTGTTTGACTGCATTATTTCACAAATATTGCTTATACTGACTGTGAGTCAACTTACGGTAGTACTAACGGAGCAAGGCAAATTTACAGATTTCCAATTTATCCCGACACTAATCTATTATTGATATAAAAAGTTTATTTGAGTGTCTCTATAATTTCTGAAAATTAGGAATAGTCATACTGTGACATCCTGTATAAGATTTTTTTGAAAATTTCCAAATACAATTGATCAACTAACTTCCCGTTATTATTACCGAACAGTTATAATTGCAATTATAAAATCATCTTTTTTATGAATAAACATTAATTTTATAAATTAATTTTTATGTGATTTCGACGAACAATATACAATTTCGATTTTATAATAATTTTCGCTCATTGATACGACTGTAATAATTCATTATCTTTACAAGGTCATAGATAATATTAACAAATAAATAAAGTTATTGTTCAATTTCTATAATAAAAATTTATAAATAAATAATAAATCGCAATTTTTGTCGATAATCTTTCTAACGAACAACAAGAAAAAAATAAATTCAGGTATGGAGATGGAGAAAGGAAAAAATTATACAAAGAAATACAAAAAAATTTACCTCGCCAGCTGTATCGCATAGCTCAACCCTGATTGGCTTCCCGTCCACCTGTACAACCACTGAAAACATACAACAACAAAAAAAAACACGTGGAATTATAATAGCTCCAAACCTTACAACAATCATCAATACAGATTTTTATATAAATCAACATAAGAATGAATTTCAACAATCATCATCATCATCTTCATCTAGATTTAGACTGTAGACAGATTTCCATTAAACAATAAAATTTAAGGGCAATTATAAAGTTTTCATTTATTATATTTTTTCCTTATCACAGCTTGAATCGGTAGATAGAGTGCAGCAAGACAAACGAGAGGGTTCCCATCCCAAGCTGTCAAGCTGTCAACGTTATAGACCGGGAGCTGGCGTTAAAAAAGTGCAAGAGTTTTCTCAAGGCTGATATTTTCAAATTGGGTTATATTTTAGTTATAGAGAGTCACTGTAGGGTCAGCACTTGATCTGTTAGGTGTAAAATTAATTCGATTCATTGCTGACTGACGAGGTCTTATTAAAAATGTGTCTGACTCTTTGATTTGTGAATTTTACATTTGAAATTGATGTTTTGCAAAATTTCAGCTCTGAGAAAGCAGTTGCGCTAACTTCTTTATTTTTTACACATATACCGTAGTGTTGACCCTACAGCTCCCGCTTTTTTGCTATCTGACTGTTGGATCTGTGATCTATATTGCATTCGCTAATCATGTGCAAATTTCGAGCTTTCCGAAAATAATTTGGAGATGCTAATTAATCTCACACTTTTACCAGCGTTCCAGCGCCAGGTGTCCTGACGGATCAAGTGTTGACTCTACAGTGGCTCTCTATATCACTAAAATATAACGCTAATTGAAAATATCAGCTTTGAAAAAACTGTTGCACTTTTTTGACACTTGTTCTCGGTCTACTAAAGACGCTTGTCGTAAGTCAACAAATTAGATTCTAAACAGAAATCTACGAGGAAGTTCCAAAAGTAATGATAATCAATATGAAAAATCAATACACTTGGCCCATCTCTTCTCTAAAGAACAAATTTCTCTTGTAATTTTTTTATTTTATTTTGACTCTCCCAGAACGCTTCTACAGCGTACATTGCCTAGCTATTTCCTCCAAATTTTACGTCCGTGAGTTGTCATTTTATCCGGGGAAAGAACTATAATCCGAAGTCGGATTCTCGAATGACAGCAACCTCGGCTTTGCATGCGGATGTGTTATTTTCAAGAAACAGCACTCCAGCTCGCACGTTGGCTCGCCTTTTTCCTTGATGGATTGTCGCAATTCTTTCATTTGGTCAGCGTAGTGTGAGCCTGTAATCGTGACTCTCTTGTATATATCCACTGCCACAAAGCAGGTCAAAAATCTGCCGTATGAGATCCCTGTGACCTGAGCTGAATGTCTGATGGTCACTCTTCAGTCAGATAAAACTAGATCTTCAACTTTTTTCACATTTTCGCTGCTGTGGAACATGGATGGTCGTCTTTCGCGATGCTGATCTTCTGTCGATGTTCGTCTCAGCTTTAACTTCTTGCATCAGCATGTAACGTTTTCCTGAAGTCGGCGTGTATGTCTTTCGTAGACAATTCTTTCAAATTAATTGAATTGGATGACAGTTCATTTTTTTCTATTTTCGTGTTAACTTCATCCGGCACTAACGAGGGTTAAGGCTTGCTCTACCCTATATTTTTTTTTAGATTTTTATGACCATTAGAACTATACGATTATCATATACTTTTAGATCAGCCCTCTTATCGCCAACCCCTTGTTATGGTATATTGGGGATTAAAAACACATCGGCTAGACTGCATTACCAGATACCAAGGTGAGGTTGTGAGGGAGATGATGGTCAATTCATCAGATTGGCTATAATAATTATTTTTGGTAAAGTGAAAATTCCTATTGATTATTCGATGATCCAAGGAATCAGTAAAGCAACGTATTTCCAAATCAAGCCCATGTCCTTTAAATTCCGAATTACCTATATAATATATTTAGCTCGAATAATGATAATTATCTTGAATAAAAAAATTGTTTATCGTTATCATCATCAGAATGATAATGATTTAAACTTTTTTTTTTGGAGTTATGGTAAACATTATCGTTATCATTGTCAAAAATTATTCTACAAAAAAATTTACGATGATAATGATGATGATTTAGATTTAGGTCAACTATATTTTGCGTAATGACGGTTATTATCAACATAATCTTCAAAAAAAAATTTTAAATGATCATTATCATTATAATATGGTAATTTTAAATTTATTAGAATATTTCGAGTTCTATGATAAACATTAATATGTCATACAGTAATTGAAAATGATGATGATTTAGAGTTTTTTGATTATCATTATATAATGATCATAAGAAATGTTGTTTGAATAACATTTTTTTTTTTGTGTGAATCAAATGCTTTCATGTTATTTCAATAAATAATTATTGATATTAATTATTAAGAAAAATTCTCAGATGGAAATCCCAATCAAGGTAAAACTTATTTCATATAAATATAAATGGAAAGTTATTGTTATTATCATCGAATCAATACAACAAAATGACCATGTAATAGAATTTATTTCAATTAGACTTTGATGGTAATTGCAAAGAATAATTTCATTTGTTATTTTATTTTTAATTGTCTTGATTGATTAGGAGAAAAAAAAAACAATATATGTAGATCAAGTAGATCTGGTTTTATGCTTTTCTGTTTAACAATAACAATAACAACATATTATAGAATATTCATAGTTGAGGGAGTATGGGTGGAGCTAACTATTTGAACCCTCTTTAGGTTGTACCATTAAAGTTGACTTTCGTATTGAAGTACGGTGTGTGGAGGGTTAGCTCTCGCAAATATGAATCTACTGCCCACCGTCTTATGGACAGGTCTTGACACTGCTATCTTACTATCATTGGTAGGGGTAAAGACTTATTTTGTAAGAATTTAGTTACTAGAATTGCCAAAGGAGCGCCATAATCGAGGGGGATAGTTGTGCTAGTGAAACATAGAATGTACAATAAAAGGGACAACAACAACTTTCTGTTGTTGTCTCTTTCCCACATAGTTGTCCTCCTCGAATATGACGCTCCTTGTGGCAAATTTAGTAACTAAATTCTTACAACATAAGAGTTTACCCCCACTACTACTAATGTCGAGACCTGTCTATAAGACCGTGCTATTGCCTATGGAGTGTAGAAGGAAGGAGCAACATCTCTTATGAGACTAAATTGAGAAAATGATTTTCGAAAAGGGGTGTTTAGAGGTCGCTAGTGTCGATTTTTGGGCGACTTGTCGATTCACATGAAGCTAGTGCTTTATGGAGCTTGTAAACAAACAAAGTGAAGTTAGCACAAGTGTACATGTTGGCGAACGTATTGAATAGATTTTTTTGCTTAACTGTGTCTCATTTTAATGACGTTCATCCCTTTCTTTCAAACTCTCCCAGAAATCTATTGTGGCGCCCCCTAAACACCCCATTTTAGGCCAAACTTTTTAACATAGAGAAGTTCCTCCTTCCCTTTACACTCCATACTATTGCCTCATCGATGTAACCATTTAATCTAGCTACCGCAGTGAGGTACAGTTAAGTTCACTTATGCTCTCTAAAATATGAATCTGCTATAGGTTTAAAAAAAAACTGAAATCAAGCAAGTTCTAACAAGTTTTTTAGAATTCCTAAAGTATTGCAAATTTTATCAAACCAAAAAATTAAAAACAAAATCTTATCAATTAAATTACTTTAATTAGAATTTTGTTTTTGTTTTGTTTATGTGGAATAAAAAAAATAATAATTTCTAACAAAATTAACAATCTAAAATATGTTGTTACATTAAGGAGGCAATTTCATCTGTCTACCTGTAGGTATAATTTGTTGTACTGTCGGCATCTTTACAAAAAGATTCATCTCTTCTTATTATTGTACATATACTACATGTATATAATAAATGTTAAGTTGTACAGGTATAGTATGTGGTGTAGAGTGTAGAGTGTAGAGGAAATAGTAATTCTTAGGCTGATATAAGACATGAGAAATTCTTTTTTCTTATTATTATACATATATAGGCATACGCATACGTGTATGATTATGAATCTCATTTTTTTTTTAATATTATCATTATTATTAGCCCATCATGATCATGATTATCAAAACAAAACAAAAGCAACTATGTAGAGATTGAATCTTGACAGCTTCTATTAATTATACAGGTGTTTATTTGATAAAATTCCTAATTTATAGAAGAAAAATTACGAAAATAAAATAAAATTCCTATACTTAATAAGAGTAGATGTTTTTTTTTTTTAATGTATTTTTGGTTCGTCTATTTCCATGTGAATTCAATCTGCTCTTATTATAGGAAATCGAATCCATCAACTCAATCATCTATAATATCCTGCCTCTTATCGTGTTTCTGTGTTCGATCTAAAACTACCGAGTATTCCATCAAAATTTTTGTTTTTATTTATTAAAAAAAAAAACAACAAACAAACGAAAATACTAAAGATTATACGTAGGAAACAGTTAAATGAAAATATACGAGATGGCGGATAATAAATTTGATCCAGTTGATTTCGTTTGGACGTGCGTTATATTGAAATCAATAATAATACTTCTAAAAAAGAAAAACAACAACAACTGTACAGGTATAGTTATACCTACCGAATAAACCAACCAACCATCTGGTTTCAGCTGTCGTCTATATTCTACCTACTATTATTACTAACTTATACCTGTTCAAGTTCAGGGCCAATATAAAAGATATTCTTATAGGAAAGAAAGACTTTCGAAAAGGGACATTGATGATAGTAGAGAAAAAAAATGATTTATACCTTTGTGTTTTTATAGATTACCGAATAAAGAATAATTGAAGATTTTTACGTTTTTTAATAATAAAAATAAAACAATAATGTTGTTTAAATTCAATCCTCTCTCTATCAAATAACAACAATATAGATTATGATAATAATAACAATAATAATTGTGTATAGCGAGATAATACAAATGTTCAATACTCAATATAAAACTATAAATGTTTAGAGTTTTCTATAGTCAATAACCTATTGTTATAACTTATAATTCTATGATAACGATTTAGATATTTTAATAGATATATGATAGAAAACAATTGAATGAATAAAATATACAGGCTGTCTCAGGAGAAACGAGTAACCCCCATAACTCTGTAACTTTAGATATTGACTTGCATTACCACTCACTTAACGGTGTAGCTATTACAGACATTCTGCAGAATTTATAATTATCTAATTTCAAAGTTTTGTTATACAGAATGACACACCAATCTCATGTTATTTTTGGCTTTCTTTTTTTTTCTAAGTAAACCCTCATATGGTTTAGAATCATTGGAAGACCTCTTTGACTTTTTTAAAAAGAAACTGGGGTAGATGGGGTAAAAGTGAGTGAGAAAGAAATATCTACGGTGTAATAGAGATGGGGGAAATTGAAAAGAAGAAATATACAAAGAGAAAGACCGGTAGAATCATATGGAGAGAAAGATTGAGGGAGATATGGGGGAGATTTAGGTAGCGATAGCGAGATGGAGACAAAATGAGGTGACAAGAATATAGAGAGACAAAGATAGTGAGAAATAGAGAGAAAAAGAGAGAATGAGAAAAGAAAATAAGGCGATCAGAATATGGAGAGGGAGGAAATAGTGACAAAAAGAGCGTCAGTTAAAGAGACGTAGATACAGAGTAGACAAAATAGGAAGAGAGGAACATGGAAGAAAGGAAACTAGTGAGCGAAATTTGGGGCAATAGGTAGAGAGAGAGAAAGCTAGTTAGGGAGTGAGAGGGTGAGAGATGAACAGGTTGCTTGAGAGAGGGAGAGAGAGATGGACAGGTCGAGGTAGTGTGAAAGGAGAGGAAAATAATGGGGGAAAAGCGTTAGGGGACAGACAAAAAAATTGTTATAGAGTTGACGAAATAGTTAGATAGAGAGGGAGAGAAAGATGGCGTTAGATGGAGTTACAGACAGAAGGGGGAAAAATAGAGAATGTCAGAATGGTCTCGAATTTGTTTAGGGAAATAAATTTTTTTAGATCTATTGAATTCATATGAGAATCACGAAAGGCGCCGAGCAAAGCGCGGTCGCCCAGGTACTTACTTCATTGTCATCACAAATTATCGTATATACAGAGTGTGTCTAAGCGCACGAACTTCAATAATACCGTTATTTCGAATGCAACCAAAGTTTTTTTTCGTACCTACTAGTCCTACAGCCGTCTACAGTGTCCTAGAATTTTTGATACACCTCAAAAAACAAATGAATGATCAACACAATGTCTTGTGCGTTTATTGAATTACAAATTATAATTTTTTATTTTTTTGTATTTGCATTATAAACAAACACCACAGAAAGAAAAGAAAAACAACAACTACAAAATCCGGTAATGACTTCAGAAAATATACGAAATTATGCTTAATTTTTTTCTCTATACAAAATTTATTAAATTTCCTTCATTTCTTATATTGTTAGCATGATTCATAAAACTTGACAATGACAATAATAGAATTCAATAATTATAATTATGGAAATGATTAAATTAACATTACAATATCAGTAATTGCTATTTTTATTAATATCGTGAGTTAAAAATTGTGCTGGTTTAATAATTGAATTTTTTTTTATTGAAACAAATAATAAATGATAAGCCTACTTATCAAAAATTTGTCCTGTAATTACTGTAAGTACCTAATTAGAAAAAATAATCCAAAAAAAAAATTAATCTATTCGAATACAATATATAAATTGATTGCTCCAATTAATTATTTATTGAGTTAATTAATTTTTATTGATAAAGGTGAACAACCAGAATTTATAATAATGAATATTCAAAAAATATTGTTTATACAGGAAGGTTTGGCAAATGTTAGAAAATCCTGAAAGTTATAATTTGATTTAAAATTTTGCCTACTAGAGATTTTTGCATGAAACTCGGTACTAGAAATAAGAAATTGTCATTGATTTTACTTAGAGGGTGGTCACGTATACAATTTGGCAAAAAAGAAATTATGCCACCTGTATAGTTACTGTCCATCTTAATCTCTTGTCATATTTCTAATGATCAAAAACCAGAGAGTTTCGTGTGAAAATCTCCAAAATTTTCTAAACCATAAGGAAAATTGTGAATAAAATTATAACTTTGACACTCTGTATTTTTTCACTAATCAATATTTTGATACAGCTAATTGTAAGCTGTGGCTAAAATCGACAAATTTTGAGCTCGATGAGTATCACCAGTTTCGCGATTTGTTTTCCAATCTTCACCAGACATTCTGTATATCAACCTTGATTTGTCAATTTTTTTCCTTTAATGATAATTGGCAGATTGATTGTACTATTAAAGTCAATTTTAAATTGAAATTAATTACATTGTAAAAAATTATAATAAATGGAAAAGACCTTAATTTTTTTTATTATTATTATAATACCAACAGGTTAAATTGGTAAAAGTGTGAATGATTGGCCCTAATATGGTAATAAAAAGAATAATATTTTTTAATTGTTATAAACAATAAAGGTCGCAATAAGGTATTTAACCTTGTTGTCAATTGTTAGTTGTTTTTACAATTATAGGGCAATTGTGATAAGAATATTAGTTATTTTATTTTTCCTTTGTTGTTAAGTTTCGAATTTCCCATTTTCTTTCACACAATTTCGTTGGCTTCTTCTATAAATTTTCCTAACAAACATTTGTACGATTTATTACAGCCATCAAACGTAGTCTCTATATAGTTGGAAACGAAAAAATTGAAGGCTCAAACAATAGAAGAAAATCAACGGTTCAATGATCAATTTACAAATAGAAATTTTATTTTTGTATAAAAACAAAAACTATTCTCTTGTTTATCATCATCATTATTATTAATAGATAAGCTTGACAATTATTACGTGAAATGTAAATTTGCAATACTTATTTCTCTCTCTAATCATGTCTGAGTCATTTGTTTATCAGATTAATTAAATTTTGTTTTAAATTGTATGTATTAATCTTTATATATTTTATCACCTGTCTCTAATTAATTACGCACCCTCAAATTTTGTACGAATTCTAATAAATAAAACAATTTTGCAAATTGATAACAATTGTTTAAATAATGATTAAACATTTTCTGGAAAATTTGTACGAATAGAAATATAGGAGAATTTTCCAGGGATTAAAGTCGGCAAATTTCCAATCTATATTAATATAAACAATTGTGTTTTTTTTTAAAAATTTATTTGTCGGTGTAATTGATTGGAAATGATGATGATGATGATGGTTTCTTTTAAGTAACAAAAAATTCTTACCGTTGTAATTATCGTAAGCTGTCGGTACATATTCGCTAGGAAAGCTATCATTACTATAAGAAACAGCTAAGGCCGTTTTACCAACTTCTTTATCACCAACAATAACACATTTAATTCTTTTATTCTTCTCTTTTCTATTATTACTATTATTTTTATTATTTGTTTTTCTATTTGTATCATTATTGTTATTACTACTACACAATATCACAGAAGTTTCTTGTGTTAATAAGGGTTGTTTTGTGTAATGTAAACTAACATTACATTGAGGTGTCATTGTGTTTACCTTTTATGTTCATCCAAATTTCAATGGTAATAATTTTATTCAATTATCTTGATAATAAACAATAATAATTGTTGACGTCAACTTAACATTGTTCGGTAATAATAAATGTTACAATATCGAGCAATCGAGTGTCTAACGTTCTACACGTACAACGAACTAATACTTGACTGACTGGAAAAGGTAAAAAGAACGACACGAGTGAAGAGAGAAATTAATGATTGGATAGAGTGAAAAGTGAAATAGAAATATATATATCTTACTTGTTTATTAAACAAAGATAGATAGGATGATAAAAGAGAAATGAAATAATTTGTCATGAGCGACATCTACTATCCGAAATTCATAACAACATATAGGTGCCTGTTATAATAGTTTATCAGTAATGTTTTGTTTTTTGTGAAAAATGTTAACTGGTTTAATGAAATTTGAAGAAATATTGTGATTTATGAGGGAGTTTTTAGTATTTTCATAGTATTTCCGTGAAAATCAAAATATTTGATTCAGAAGGAAATAGATTTGTTCATGAAAATATCTGGTTAAAATGGCGGATGCGCCAGGATTAATTACCATAAATTCGATGAATTTCCAATGATTTTCCAATGATTACTGTGCGAATTCAAAATTAAACAGGACTTTTTATTAATCAAAACAAGAATATTTGAAAGCATTTTTCGCGTCACCTTGGTTTCTGAAACTCTGATTCCTTAAAAAGTGTTTGAAAAAGTGGTAGTCAGTGGGCGAAAATTCTGGCGAGTATGGTGCATGTGGCAGGATTTCGTAGCCCAACTGGATTGATTTTTGTAAAGTCAATAGTGCGATTTAAGGTCGAGCGTTGTTGTGAAGCAGAATCGGCGCTTTTCTATTTTTACTAGATAAAGTTGTCGAAGTTTTTGATACATTTCGTCAATTTGATGACAGTATATCCTTGTTGTAATCGTTCTTCTCGGATTCAAGAAGCTATGATGAATGAGACCGGACGTAGACCAACAAACATTCACCAAAAAGAACGTTGGGTTTATGAAATGTTGTGGGGCTTGATCTTGGTTTAACCATTTAGCTGACTTCTGTCGATTATCGTACAGGATCCTCTTCTTATTACAATCCGGTCGAGAAATAGCTAATTATTGTTGTGCAAAATGAGCGAAGACGCAACTTTAAACCGACGATTCTTCTGATTTTCGTTCAGTTCGTGCGGAAACACTTATCGAGCTTTTTTAACTTACTTATTTCTCTCATGTGGTCTGACATTGTTCCAATAGTAAGAGCTAAGTCTGCTGCAAGTTCTTGGAGTGTTATACAAGAATTCTTTGCTACTAAAGCCTTCAGTTTTCCGTCCAATACCTTACTCATCCTTGAACGTCTCATCCGGCCAATGTTGTGGCGTACACGTCCTTCAGTTGTTCCTTCACCGATTGAACTGTTAATGTTGCGACCAACAAGAATCGAATTCAGTCACTCAATTTATGTTATAAATCAGAGAACACTTTTCTATAAATTGAGCAAAACAATAAAAAGAAATAACAAATAGATAAAACTAAAATGAAACTGTTACCGTGTACTTAGCGAAAACCGGAGGTAATGCCACCATTACCATCTACACCATCACAATCTTTATGCCTCCATTTTAAATAAGCACTATTGAATATTTTCATTTATATCTTATATTTAATATAAATACCTCACACACCGCTATGAAGTACAATTACTTTTTATTATTATTTTTTATATAAACTACTTTTTTATAACAACTTTTGTTGTTATAGCTGCACACAGCTCTTGTGAGAAATGTGCACGAGTGTAATTGTAGAAGTTTAGTGTTTGTGGACTTTGTATTGAAACAGTCGGATAGAATTTCTAGTTTGTTGATTGCTGTTGATTAATTTTGAACCAAGGCTTTAATGTGAATAGAATTTACCCGGCGCATCCGCCTATTTTGCAACAGAAAGATTTTTGTTCCCTTCAGTTTGCATTGTAATTCCAAATTTCAATTTTGTATAACTTGGCAATTTTTTTCCAAGCTTTTTGAATAGTTTTTCTATCAATAAAATAATTATCGATAAAGTGATGCCAGTAGCAATAACCATAAATCCAAAATAACCATCTTGCAAGCCGACACTGGTGAAATTAAGTCCTTGACCATCACATAATGGTTTCTTAGTATAAAGATGAATAATTGCACGTTTTTTCAATCCAGTTTCCCAAATTTTATTCGAACTACAATTAGATCAAAAATAATCCAATGATATTCAATAATAAATAAGATAAAAATACTAACGCAAACAATAAGATTTCTCTAAATGATGAGTTTCGAGAAATTGGTAAACATAGTGGTATTTTCATATCAAAATAATCAATTTCCGTCAGAGCACATTTTTCATATTCTTGAAATTTTCTTTGAATTATCTCATAACAACTAGAATCTTCTGTATGGAATGCAAAGAATTCTTTTTGTATTTTGTTAATACCATCGTAAAATTTGAAAAAATTGGGCGGTTGTCCTTCTGGTGCGATTTTTTTCAAATATAATTCTCTACGCACCGAATCTATAAACGTCTATAATAAATCATCAAATATTATTATATTTGAATAAATATTTCGAATAAATTTTACCGGCATAAAGTGGCGATTATAGTAGGAATCTTGAGCACCAACACTAATCCTAGATTCAGTTAGATCGGTTATTGTTTGAATTTTATCTGAAGTCGATTGTAATAAAACAACAATATTAGCTGAATATGCCGTATATAGAAACATTAGCATCAATATCATAATAAATGTAGTAAGACGTCCTGAAAAGCTTTTCGGTTCAATTTCGATACCTTGTTGTGAAATAACACCAGCTTGTAATAAACAAACATCAGATAAACTCAAATCGAATGCATTGAGATTTATTGAAGCACCAATCTCTTCCGAATATAGTCTCTTTTTTATTTCAAATTTGATGATTATGTATAAAACAATCAATATGATTATTGTTATTATATAGCAACAATACCAAACATTTGTTTCGAATGGTAATGATGCTATATTTTCAACGTAAGATAGTGGTGGTGCTCGAAAAATAAATGTGAACCTATTTGGTAAATAAACTGAATAACAAGTAAAAAGTTCGTAACGTTCAATTGTCGAAATCATCACATTACCACCAACATCGGCCATTTCTTTCTGTAAATCATCGAGTGAACCACCACCTGAACATATTTTCGTTGTTTTATTACAATCATCAAAATTATTCCTTATAAGAAATTGTCTTGTAACGTTGAGTAGATCAAGAATTGGTTGGAGTATACGGAAGCCAATTTTCATCATATTATCAACATGTTTGTCACTGAAAAAAATTTGAGAGGAATCTAATGAATCAATGTTTATTATTTGAAAATCCTTTGTAATCACCGATAGTCGTATAGATGATTAATACTGTCGTTTGTTGGAAAAACAACAGTCACTCTCATTGGATTGTTTTGAAGATTTGTTCGGTTTCTTGCAATTGTGAATTTATTGAATTGTAAAAAATTATTCTCAACAGTAGAATAAGTTCCAATAAAATTCTTGAAGAATCTCACATTCTTTTTACGAATTTTGTAAATTAAATTCAATTCTAAATCATAATTAAAAATTGGTGAGACTACGGTGAATTGGCTGTCGCTTAAAATGTCGAATTTATTTTCCAACCTTAAAAGAGTTTCATTCGTAAAATTCAGTATCAACCATTTAATTCGTGTTTTGAATAAATTCGAGTTTTGTGCCTAAAATTCCAATAATTAACCGAAACAAATGAATTTAGGTAATCAAAATTAGTTATAACTTACTTGTTGTAATAAATTTAGGAATTGTGAACATTTGGAATTTGTAACAATGGAAATGTCTGATTCAAAGAAATTTCCCTCAATTCTCCAATGGTTATTTTGCAAGCTCAGAGGAAATTGTTTCGATAATTTTAAAAGATCGGAATTAATTTCTATAAACATTTATTCGAATCACTAAATCTAACAATTAATTTAAACATATTTACTATGATTCCAACATGAATATATAATGACTCGTGCTGATTTTTGTGTTTTCATATAATTTTTAATGAACTCAACTTCATAATAATTACAACAAAATATAATTTTTAAAAATATCAACAATATCGAAGAGAGAAATTTCATTTGGATCTTTGTTTAAGTGTTCAAAATAAAATTGTGACTTTTCTATCCGTCTTCGACTTTTATGAATATCTTATTTGAAGGACTACGCTTTTTTATACCTCATTAGTCATTATAGAATACATTTCAATAAAATCAACCTTATTTTGCCTTAATTCTCTTTAATGCCATAATTTTGTAAAATACCGACAATAACGGTAATCATTAAAATATTACAACTGAAATAATCAAATCGACAATTTGCATCAATTGTTTCCAATAAGAACAGGCCATTAGATTAACAAGCACATGCTAATTAAATATTCAAAATATTGTAACAATACAAGACGAATCAGTTCCGTAAATACATTTAATTATAATAACGATAGTGTTAGTGAATAATTTCAGTTTTTCTGCAAATTATATTCAATCATCCTAGTAGTATTTTTGTTTGGCAACTTAGTCTTTGAATAAATTCCCATCATTATTGTAATCAAGGAACAAATGCCAATTTAAGCAATCTCAAATGAGAGTAGAATTTACCCGGCGCATCCGCCAATTTTCTAATAAGTATACCAAGAAATTTTCTAATATTACATATTTTTCTGACATACATGCAATTTTCACTTGAAAATTATGTGGCGTAATGGTGTTTTCTTATATCATTCGGATTTAAAAAAAAATTATTGTACCATTGAAATTTCTCTGTAATTTACACAATAATTGGCAATTTAATCCCAAATTAAAATTTGATTGTAGGAGCATTGATGAAAGACGGTCGTCGAACAGCTCATGCAGCACACAAATCGATGAAACTCCAACTTGCAACTTTCTGTAGAGCTGTGTTTTGCAGTACGTTGATGCATAAAAATGTCTTTGAAGGCATTATAGAGCGAATAATGCAACATTCAAAAGCAGATCAATCAGTACAAAAGTGGAGACGTTTCAATAGCATGCATTATAGTAATATGGTAGTCATTCAGTATTTTAACCTCGAAAATTGATGCTTATCGCATTATCAATTGTATGTAACTGACTTCTAAATAGACTCCCTTATCAGATTGAATATCCATGGCCACAATCGTTATTGGATACAATGATCACCTAGAAATAAGGTTTTTTCCCATTTTCCAATAGCTTTTTACAAATTCGCAAAACCATCAGATACAAATTTATCGAAATTTGAACAAAGAACGGCTATCGGATCAGCAGGTAGTGAATAAATTTTATGTTGATTTGTTGATTACAGTAAGGACTAAGATAGAAGTTCAGAAAGAATTAGAGGAATAAAAATGGCAGTTGCGCTGAACAAATGTAACTACTAATGGACAAAGGATGGAGATTGATCATGATAGTAAAGTTAATGCCTATCTAGAGGCAAATCTGATGGGCATACTAGGGCAGGCGTGAAAATTATAACTGTAGGAATTCGGTACTATCCGGAAGAATCGGTTGACCATAATGGATTTCTCCCTACAGTAAAAAAAAGATTCTAAGTTCTACTCATGCAGTCTCGAAGCAGTGGTGGAGTAGAGGAGAATTTAGATGGGTAGACCCATAAAAAGGAGACTCCCACACTTCCAAGTGTCACTGGGATATGTCATATGATTGATAGAATGTTATTTGTTTCTTAATTTTCGGTAAAAAAAAACAGAATACAGTTTTATTCAATAAATCTAAAATGATTCGCTTGTTTTTGTTTTTGTGTAAATTTCAATAAATTATCCATCTGTTTTCTATTTTTCTTTTTATTATAATAATTTAATCTAGAAATCATAGAGTAATATTATCAAATTTCAATAATAAAAGAATATTGAATTTACCTGAATTCTACATAAATCTCCAACAAAAATAATAAAATTGCTATTGAAACACCAATAAAAAATACCACAATAGCTGGATAACAATCAACCAAACCAACATGAATAAAAATACTATTATGCGATAAACATTGTGGTTTTTTTGTATAAATCAAACCGATTTCCCGATTTTGAATGCCACTTTCTTCAATTTGATGAAGTCTATATTTTTACAAAATTTCTGCATTAAACCAACAATCACCAAAATATTAGTAATTTACCCAATTTTCAAGATTTTCTTGTAAGACGAATTTTTTTGTACTGCCAACCATGGATCTGTTACTTGTAAATATGCAATCTCTTTCAAGCCACATTTTTCATTTTCATGGAAAGTTTCACCTTCAAACATAAATAGAATCAATTAATCGAACCTCTTTATTATTATTATTATTATTATTATTATTATTAACTTATTAATTTATAACCGGGACCTGTTTCGACATGAAACGCGAAAAGGCCCTGCCGGATGCGATTGATACCATCTTCGATTTGGTAAAATCTCGGTATTTCTCCAGGTGGCGCGACTTTTTCTACATAAATTGCATGTCGGATCGGTTCAAATTCATTCTATAATAATAATCGTTTGAGAAATAGCGTAAAATTAAATGTTTGCAAATAAATTATACTGGGAAGTAGAAATGATTGAAAACGGTATCATCAACACCGATATCGATTCGTGATTTTAATAGATCTTCTAAATTTTGGATACTATTCGATGACGATTGTAATAGAGCAACAATATTTGCTGAATATGATGTGTACAGGAACATTAATGACATAAATAAGAAAATCAAGATAATTCGTCCTGGATAACTAGTTGGAATTATTGTTGTACTTTGTTGGCATACAACTGTAATTATTAAGAAAACAATTTCGATACAAGAACCGTGAACTTCTATTCGATTATTCGAATTTTTCATTTTTAACAAAATCCGATTTTCCCATTTAATAACAATATAGAGAATTAAAGCGACCACAATTAACAGACAAACTATACTAAACCAAACATTCTGATCGAATGGTAATGTAAAAACATTTGTTATATAAGATAATTTCGGTTGTCGAAAAATGAATTTCGATCTAGTTCTAGTTGTCATTCCAATATAATCGATAATATCGATGCGATCGATGGTTAAAAATAATGCTGTACCACCAATATCGACTTCTTTACGTACCAATTTACCAATCATACCATTCCATTGGGACAGATTGTTACGATAGCCCCAAGTATTTTCTATTGAATAATTTAAACTTACATTAACAATATCGGATAGATATTGAATCAAAACGTAATTGACTTTCGCAATACTATCAATATGAATATCCCTAGAATAGAATAAAATACTATTAGGATATGGAAATTTGAAAAGAAAAACTAGCCTTTTATCGGTTAAATGTTGAAGAGAATCTTGATGTGTTATCACCAGACACGTATTCAATTTAATTCCTTTCAAATCTTTCCGGCGTCTTGTTGTAATTCGATCGAAATCTAAATTGATGATAGTTCGATTTTCCAACCAAATTCCCATCGATTCAATTTCGATTGGTGTTGAATTGTGTCGTCGGTAAATTTTCATCAATTTCCACATATTATTATTTATGAAAATTGTCAAATCACTATCAACGAAAATTCCAATTTCATTTGGAAAATATTTGACTATAATTTCATCCAAATTGCCCAAATTAGAATCGAAAAATAACCATTTAAATGGAAATTTGAATAATTTCGAATCGATCGCCTATAATAAAATTATCTTTAGGAAATTTTCTATTTTTGCGGGATAATTTTACGTAATTGATGATTTGAGTTGAATTCTTGCAAGTTAAATCAGCAACGTAAATTATTTGACTAGCAGGAATTTGGTGGCGAAACGAACGAGACGATATTGGTAAAATGTTAACTTGATGGGAAATTTTTGAAAATTCCTTTAATATAAGTAAAGATTCTAAAAATTTTATTATATTACATGAAAAATAATTGCATAATTCTCAATAAAATTTCTTTTACCGGATTTGTTGCAGGAAAATTGCGAAATAATCGACGATTTTCCATAATATTCTATCACACTTTTCAATAAATCGATAGGAATTATTGTATGAGAAAATTCTAAATAGACAATTGAAACTATTGTTAAATAGAGTATTTTCATTATTATTGTTGTTCGGTTGTCGATATTGCACTGTATAGAATTTCCTCGGTTCTTCTGGATTGAATAGGGAATTCTTGATATGTTTGCTTAACGATTCCCACAGTATTTGTTGAGAAATTACAATATATTAGTTTATAATAAATTTTTTATAGGGATCTAGATTAGTGATGGTATCTTTTTATCGATAATAGATCAACCATTTTGAAAATCAATCAGCGGAATGAAAAATTGCGATCGGATAATAATTATTTTAAAATTAAAATGCAGTTATATCGTGGTATTGCAAAGTTGCAATCAAATTATTGATGGACGGTCACTAACCGTCATATGACGTTCTAGGTTTTCCATGGAATGCTTCGAACGAGAGAACTAGTGACGTTTTTTCTATTTTGTTAGCAGGCTGATCCGGTCCGATTTATGACAATGATTCATTATTTCGATTATAAGACAAACCATCAATTGATAACTTGGGAACGATAGTCTTCAACGACAACGAAGAAATTCAAAGCCGCAAGCTTAGCGAAAATGGTTGTAGTATTTACTTTTCAATATTCCGAGCAAATATTTATGGTGGATTACTTGGAGAAGGGAGTCACTTCTCTAATCTCTCCTACAAGCTGAAGTACTGTTTCATTAGAACAACGTATCCGTATAGAAAGTTGGGATGACTGTCTTTGGTGAAGAGGGTCTCGAATTACTCAAATACTCATCTCATTCTCCAGAACTACCTCACAGTGATTTCTGATCAATTCCTTGTCTCAAAGAGCAGCTAAGGCTCGAGAAATCTGAAAATAATAGCGAGGCAATGCCCACTGTAGAAACATTTTGGAAAAATCAATCTATATATTCAGTATGTTGACGTTAGAATCTAAATTATCGTGGACGAATTGATCACAAGCTCCTTGTTTCATTTCACTCTCAGGTGGCATGATTGTTGAAGATTCACACAATTCTACTCCTTTGTATGAGCCACAAAATCCAAATCTTGATGGAATTCTGCAGGCAACGCAACTTGGATGAAATAAATGAACGTATCCGTACTGAGGATATAATCGAATGAGCTATTACTCTATTCTGACGATATAATCATCAATATATATTATGAAAGAAAGTGTACAATGTGCGTGTCGCTAAAACACAGAAGTGAGTCCCGGTACGATCATGGGAGTTATATGGTGTGGTAGCCTTTCATTTCCCGTCCATGAAGAAGATATCCGTTTTTACCTAAAGTGCGTACTTTTGAAGATATAAGGACTGAAAGTTTCATCCTCTAGAAATTTCTAGGTCATCCAGAACATTCGAGAGTACTCGATAGTATTCCACACCATTTTGGCATGTTCGGGAACATCCGAGAACACTCTCGAATGTTGAAGAATATTCTGGAACATTATGGAACATCCAAAGCGATTGAAGAATATTCGAAATCGTTTTTGTATAGGTTGGGGTACCCATTGGTAGGTGTATATAAAGCATGATGCGTCGTGGGTGTGTGTGATGGGATATTTTTATCCTTTTCTAACACATTGTAGGATTCGAATAAACTGGAAATTTTGCTAAATGACGTAAGTGTTGCTTATGAATGATAATGTTAAGTCTTGAGATATTCTTTTTGTTTTCCGAAAAGTTCTAGAATATTCTAAGATGTTTATGTATTCTGGAAACGAGCTACGAAAAAGTTTGATTGCAATTGGTTTAGAATGTTCTAAATTGTTCTTAAAATGTTTAAGAATGTTCCAGATCGTTCTAGAATATTCTAGGATGTTTTTCGATTCTGGAAAACGAACTACGAAATTGTGTGTTCGCAATAGGTTAACAATGTTCTAAATTGTTCTCAAAATGCTCCAAAATGTTTCAGATTGTTCTAAAACTTTTGAAGATGATCATAACTGAGCTATCAAATTAATTTTATATATACACTATAAACAACGTACGTTTAGTAGTACAAATAAACGATTTCTATAGTTAGATCAGTGGATCTCTGCTTACACGTCATCTTTTGTTGCATTAAGTTACGGCAAAACTTCGACATGCGCTTGCAGTAGTTATTATTTCAACTTTTTAACGCACATGTTAAATTTTTGCGTAACTTTATGCAACTAATGATGACGTGCAAGTAATTCAAAATGATCCGACTATATATTATGAGTTATGACTAGTTATGAGTTGTGAGGCGGAAAATCTATTTATATAACCATTAAGCGTGCGATATAGTTTGACCCGGGTAACGCCGGACTTCGCAGCTAGTAAATATAATAAGTCCGGAGTGGACGTATGAATAATTCCAAATATTTTATCACTAACTGATAAGTAGCATTACAATAAGCTTCAGAATCCAAGGTCGTCAATGCATAAGCCAATCCATGCTTTTAAATTCAACTTCCTATACATTTTTAAGTCAAAAGCGATCCTTTAAGAAAGCTAGCGATTTCAACATATCTTGGTACTTGAAGAAGTTTACTGGTGCTCAATATTTCAACCAGAACTATGGGGTAGAAACTGCAGTAAAGTAGTTTGCACTTTTTCAGTGATGTCTTAGTGCTTAAAGATGGTCAATGAATCTAGAATGATGGAAATGTGTAAATTACCGAGATGGATTGGCTTATGCATTGGTCGTAGGGTGTCTTGCTGTCGAAATTCATAGTATTGTAAACGTTATGAAGAATATTTCGACTAAAAAACTAAATTATGTGAAAACAAAATATGGAGAAATAAATAGTTTGAATATATTTACTGTAAGTTTTAAATTGCTAAAAAAAAAAAAATAACGTGTATTTCTGTTAGTTATAATTCAAAGTGCTACAAAGTAAACTTGTAAAAAGTGTTCTCATTACTTCAATGATTTTTGCTGATATTTTTTCAAAATAATCTCAAATATCAATAAAACTAATGATAAACCAATACCAAAAATAAACAAAACAAATGCAAAATAACCATCTTGTAAACCAACACTCATAAAACTACTACCACGACCACTACATAATGGTTTTTTATTCGATAATCGTTGAATTTCACGACTTTTGATTCCACTTTCCCAGACTTTCTTCGAACTGAAATTGAAAAAAAAATTTACTTACTCAGTGAATTTCTCAACAACTAGAACACAAACTAACGCAATCTCTAAAATTTCTTTGTACGATGAATTCCGTACTAACGGTAAACATGGTAGAAATTTCATATTCAAATAATTAATTTCGATCAAACTACATTTTTCATGTTCTTGGAATGTTTTTTTAACAATCTCATAACATGGTGATACATCTGAATGGAATGCAAAAAATTCAGTTTGCATTTTTCTTATACCGTCTTCTATTTTATAGAAATTTGGACGTTGTCCTTCTGGTGCTAATTTTTTAAAATACAACATTTTGTCTAACGGATCTTGAACTCTCTATCAGCACAAAAAAAAATTACGATTTTTATCTAACAATAAATCATATCTACAATATTTACCGACATATGGTAATGATTATAGGTGACATCTTCAGCACCAACACTAATCCCAGACTCGACCAAATCACCAACTGTTTTAATATTATCAGTAGTTGATTGTAATAGAACAACAATATTTGCTGAATAAGCTGTATACAGAAACATTAAGATTACTAATGCTACAAATGTTGCAATACGTCCTGAATAGCTTTTCGGTTCAATTTCGATACCTTGTTGAGAAATGGCACCAATTTGTAATAAACAAATATCGCTGAATCCAACATTAATTTCATCAAAATTCAATAAATTTTTCGAATCAACAACTGCTTCATTATATAGATTCGTTTTAATTTCCCATAATATAATTATATACAAAACAATTGATATTATAATTAGAATTGAGTAGCAACAACACCAAACGTTAATTTGAAATGGTAATGTTGCGATATTTTGGACGTACGACAATGGTGGTGCTCGTAAAATGAATCTCAAATTATTTGGTGCATCAATCGAATAACATGAAATGATTTCGAAACGTTCAATTGTTGGTATTGTACAAGTACCACCAATGTCAGCTTTTTCCGTTTGTAAATCGTGCAACATACCATCTTCAAACATTCCAGTTGTTTTATTAAAACTACCCCAAATTCTATGTAGAGTATATTGTTGTGTTATATTCAATTGTTCGAGTATTGGGTGTAATAAAGCAAAACTGATTTTTGATACGCTATCAATATGTTTATCTCTAAAAAAATAAAATAATGATAAGTTAATGGTTTGAGTATATAAATGGCGGATGCGCCGGGAATTGATTACAGGAATATATCACCTAATTCAAGCCTGCTTTGATGCTAAATACGGAAAGACTTCTTTCTCTTTGGCTTGAGTACTGCAACTGAAAACGAATTTTTTCAGGTCAACTCAGAATTCAAGTAAAAGCATCGACTCTTTGGAGATTGCATTCAAAGAGACTCTTGATGACGATCTCTCATTAGCATTGAAGAAAATGTAATTTTAAAAAAATGTACAAACGGAAAAAGATTTACATTAAATATTCTTGAAGAATAATTCAATGCTAAGAACTCTTGAAACAAGGCGAAAATTAGGAAATGTTATTTTATGTGATCGATCAGTGCGGATTCGTTCAATGCAGTACTCCAAACTAACCCATTAACCGAAGTAAGTGAGGTATTCCTGTATATTTGTACAAGTACCGATAGTCGTATAGATGAATGCTACTGTCATTTTGTGTCAAAATATACGAGATTTTCATTAAATTCTTTTGGAGATTTGTTCGATTTTTGGCAATTGAAAAATTATTGAATTGTAAAAAACGATTTTCATCGATTGAATAAATTCCAATAGAATTCTTAATGAGTGCCACATTATCTTTATGGATTTTATAAATTAAATTCAACTCTAATTTATTATCAATAATTGGTGAAACAACAGTAATTCGACTGTTTATCAAAACATTCAAATTGTTTGGCAATAGAGTTTCATTAGTAAAATCTAAAATCAACCATTCAACTGATGTTTTGAATAAATTCAAATTATTCGCCTAAAATTTCAATATCGAACAAAAACAAAAGAAATTATATTAGAAATTAACAACTTACTTTACGTAATAAATCTTGAAACTGTGAACATTTAAAATCTGTTATAACGACAATTTCCGATTTGAATGGATTTTCATTGATTTTCCATTGGCTATTTTGTAAATTAATAGGGAATTTTCTTGATAGTTGAAGAAGTTCAGTATTTATTCCTGGAAAAAAATCGAATTTTCATTTGTAAATAAATAATAAATTAAAAAAATTGCTTCGGTTCCAGCAAGAAAATATTAAAGCACGATTTGATTTTTGAATTTCAAAGTAATTTTTAATAAATTCAACTTTATAACAATTAATAGCAAAAATTTGTAATGATGATAATAATGATAAGATTATGAAGAAGTTCATTTTGAAACTATGTAGAATTTAATTCGTTCTTTCTGCTTTTATAACCGGCAAATTTCGAGTATTATTAGTCCCGTTTAATAAAACTTGATAGGAACAAATCGAATAATAGTTAAATAAATTAAAGCTGTCATGAGAAAAGCGAATCGAAATATAAGACTTTAATTAGAGGAGTGATTATAAATTAATCACAAATCGATATTTGTATCATTGAAGTTTGAATTTATAATTTTTGCTAGTTCAATAAAGAAAATATGATTGTACCATTTAATTAAATCTTCTCAATAAAAGATTGACAATTTGGAATTTGGAAGCTTTATTTGTCACAAGACTATAACAATATCTTGGTATTTTCCCCGTTTTGGGTGGAAATAAAATACAGTAGACTCCCACATTACGAAGGCGCTATGTTCCACGAAGCTATCTGTGTGATTATAAGAAATTCAAAAGTGATTTTGATTGTGGCATAGAGGAATCATCTGTTCCTATTTCTCTAAAAATGAGGAACGGGCCATCGTCACCATCAATATAATGAGCGCTAAACAGCGATACTGCAAAATTCAATCGAATCCATGGCCATGACGCAAGTTTCACGAGAAAATGTGTACGTATTGCGTGATAGTTATAACCTCATTGCTTGGCCACTAAGATCATGTAATTTGACGCACTTGAACTATTCCCTCTGAGGCCATGTCAATGGCTCTTGAACTTATGTAATCCGACGACCCCTCTTTCGAGAAAAATGTTTTTCACAGACCCAATTAAAGTTATTTGAATAAAAACGAAAGTTGGGGGGTATAAAGTTGATAATGAACTCTTATTGCGAACTCCTTGTAAAGGCTACGCCGACAGCTAGTAATGGCTACATGGACCACAGTTCAAGAGTATATTTGTCGTACGACAGCCGCTATGTAGACCAAGATGTGCGCCAAAGTGATGGAAAAGTGATTCGAGCGGATCCATGTGTACAAAAGGAGCCATCTTGAATGAAACAATCGGTAAAGATTACAAACAAAAAATGTATTTTTTAATTCAATTTCAAAGTTACAACCTTCTATATATTTTTTAGACCACGTGTGATCAATATCATGTGCGTTCATTTAGTTTAGGTCTCAAATAGGGGCCCGCGTATGAACAAAATCATGTAAAACAAAGTCCTATTATTCAGTAAAACCTCCCTTATAACGGACAAGTCCCAAGACCAAGCACTATAATCCCCCCTAACCTTTTATACGTAAATTGTATAACACAAAATTTCTATTGATCGCATCCTCTATTGAACGGATGCAGGCACAATCCTAATTTCACCACCTTTCAATTTCTTGAGAAATTGTAATCATTGTAATTTTTCGAAATTATTGTACGAATTCAAAACAAAAGAGAAAAAATTATCGATATATACCGATAAAGAATCGAAATTATTGATACCGTCGAAAAGAATTATCTAAAATAAAATAAATTCCTACTTTATACCAGCTGAAATATTTCTTCGATATATCTCTTGTGGATGAAGCTCCTCCGAACGAAAACTCCTGTACCTGTAACTGTCTAAGAGAGGTTTCACTGTATTCAATTTTCTAATCAGTTTGTAGAAATGTTGGGAGTTACAATAAAACCATTGGAGCATTTTTTACAGTGAAATTATTTTCTTTTTGTTATTTATATAGTTCACTATATAGAAGTTTGACTGTAACAAATAAATCTAAATAAAAGAAATGCAGTTTTTATTTCGAAATTGTATACTACAACAATACAATCACACATAATTTGCTTTACATATGTATTTGAATTATTTAGACAGAAATTATAGTGCAATCGACTTATTTCTTCTGTCAATACAACTAAAATAATAGCTAAGTAAACATATTTTATCGATACATTTTTAATTCAACTAAAATCACATATTTTAAGTCAAATACTATATAGTGAAATAAAATATAAAAATGGTTATTAGTTTAATGCTAAAAATGTTTCCAAAATTTGTCAATTCTCCAATAATATTTCTCTAAAACAATAATCTCAATTAAAAATAGAACAATCGATAGAAAAACACCACAACCGAATAGAATAAATACAAAATAACTATCTTGTAAACCAACAGTAGCAAAATTTTGATTACCACTCGTACAAATTGGACGTTTATTATAAAGACGACCAATTTCACATTGACTTATATTAGATTCTTTTACTCTTGCAGCACTATAAATTATAATTTAAAAATAAAGAAAAAAATACCTACACAAAATCAACGATTTCTCGATATGATGAATTTTTTGCAATCAATAAACATAAATCTGTTGGGAATTGAATAAAATCGATTTCTTTCAAACCACATTTTTCATGTTCTTGAAATGTTTTAGCAATAATTTCGTATAATACTGAAATTTCTGAATGGTAAGCAAAAAATTCAGTTTGTACTTTACGAATGCCTTCATTTATTGCGAAATAATTTGGACGTTGTCCTTTTGGGGATATTCACTTTGAATATAACTTCTTTTGCCATTAATTCTCAACTAACTATAAAACAATAATTTAAAACAATGCAATTGAGCAGATTCATATTCACCCTCATGAATATTTGATGAGTATACGCTTCATTTTCTACACCTAAACTAATTCTAGATTCAAAAAGATTTTCAATGGTTTGGATATTATCAGCTGTTGATTGTAATAAAACGACAATATTAGCTGAATATGCCGTATATAGAAACATCAACATTAATAATATGATGAGTGTAGCGAATCGACCTGGAAAGCTCTTCGGCTCAATTTCGATACCTTGTTGGGAAATCGCACCAGCTTGCCATAAACAAACATCGGAAATTCTAACAATTATTCCATCAAATTTGTTCGAATCAACCTTATTTCCTTTAAGATACACTGTCTTGTTATGAAACAATTAACATAATAATTATGAGTATATAACAACAATACCAAACGTTTTTATCGAATGGTAATGTTACAATATTTTTAACATTAGATAATGATGGTTTTCGAAATATAAATTTTATGTTTGCTGGTATATAAATTTTAATACATGTGAATTGATTAGTATGTTCTTGTATGAAACGATTACTTGTACCGAGAAATGTCGTAATTATTGTTATATAAATCATCAAACAAACCATTATGGTATGATTTCGTTGTTTGGTTGAAATTGCCCCATGATTTTTTAAAAATTGAGATCCTTGTTATATTAAGTTGGTCTAATATTGGACGTAGTAGATTCATCGATAATTTTGTTGGTAGATCAATATGCTCGTCACTAAAAATATTGTATTTTTATCAAAAATAACAGATCTTCAAGGCACTAATTACCGATAATCGTGTAGATGATTAATACTGTCATTGTGTGATAAAACATAAGGAACTTTAATTAAATTTCTTTGGAGATTTGTTCGATTTCATGCAATTGTGAATTTATTGAATTGTAAAAAATTATATCCATAAATTAAATAAATTCCTATAAAATTCTTAAGAAATTTTGTTTGATCTTTACGAATTTTATAAATTGAATTCAATTCTAATTTCTTATTGGGAAGTGTTGAAACTACGGTGAATTGGCTGTCGTTTAAAATGTCGAAATTTTTTTCCAGTCTCAAAAGAGTTTCATTAGTAAAATTCGGTATCAACCATTGCATTCGTGTTTTGAATAAATTCGAGTTTTGTGCCTAAAATTCCAATAATAAACCGAAACAAATGAATTTAGGTAATCAAAATTAGTTATAACTTACTTGTTGTAATAAATTTAGGAATTGTGAACATTTGGAATTTGTGAAAATGGAAATTTCTGATTCAAATAAATTTCCCCCAATTCTCCAATCGTTATTTTGTAAGCTCAGAGGAAATTGTTTTGATAATTTTAAAAGATCGAAATTAATTTCTATAAACATTTATTCGAATTACTAAAATTAACAATTGATTTAAACATATTTACTACGATTCCAACATGAATGTATAATGACTCGTGCTGATTTTTGTGTTTTCATATAATTTTTAATGAACTCAACTTCATAATTACAACAAAATATAATTTTTAAAAATATCAACAATATCGAAGAGAGAAATTTCATTTGGATCTTTGAGTGTTCAAAATAAAATTGTGACTTTTCTATCCGTCTTCGACTTTTATGAAAATCTAATTTGAAGGACTATGCTTTTTTATACCTCATTAGTCATTATAGAATAAATTTCAATAAAATTAGCCTTATTTTGCCTTAATCCTCTTTAATGCCACAATTTTGTAAAATACCAACAATAGCGGTAATCATTACAACATTACAACTGAAATAATCGAATCGACAATTTGCGTCAATTGTTATCAATAAGAACTTAGACCATTAGATCAACAACCATACGCTAATCAAATATTTAAAATGTTTCAATGAAACCGTAATGCTATTTTCATCAGTCACATAAGTAGCTATAAGATAATTGAGTTTTTCCAACTTTTTTGTCGATTCAAAATTAATCGTTCCGCTACGATATTTGTTTTTAATATGTGAATTCGTCCCAGACCAAGGGTGAAAAATCTACGGGCGCAGTTCGTATGCAGCCTGTCACGACTTTTCTTGCGGCCCTCCAAAGTTTCTATATTTTGACTGTTATGTATCGACTGAAAAGTGAACGTATTCACATATTTGAATGGTATTCATTGGCACCAATTGGCAATTGATGAAAGATGTGACACCACGACAAATGAAAACTAGCTATATTTGTGAGAGGAATCTATAAGAATTCTAATAAAATACAAGAAATAGGTCCATTGACTCCAATGGAAGGGACAACTACAGATAATTTTCCAGATATCTCTTTTGCCGGTTTTTTAATGGTATTTCAACTGATACATGTTCCAATTCTATCATTTCTTGTACTAGATTCATTTTTTTATTATTTCACTATTTTTGTTATCATAAATTGTTTACATGCGGACCCCACATTTTCAAATACTCAAAGAAAAACCAAGAGCATTTGCCTGGCGCATCCGCCAATTTTACAATGTATTCTTAAAAAAATACAGTCAAACTTCTCTAATTCGAACTTCTTTAGCTCGAAATTTTCTGCGGTCCATTGCACTTTGTATACTATTTACATGTGTTCTACAATATTTTCTCTAACTCGAAAAAAGTTTGATAAACAAATCAAACAGGGACTCCTCTAACTCGAAATTATTGTCGCGGATGTTTGGAATGGATGAAAAATCTTTGATCCAAGGTCGAAATGTTTCGCTT
>JAZBGX010000543.1:8787-29597 GCA_037414775.1 Zonitis immaculata
ATATTACCGAAACAGATAGTTGAAATATTCTCGATAAAAAAGCTACTGTATAAAATAATCGATTTTGGAATACAAATGAATTTAACAATTATATATGGAAACTACTGTGGGCGAATTTTGGATTATAATCGGACACGTTTATTGGCAATATTTCAATTCGAAAACAATTTTATATATTGATTTTTTTCAATATATAATTTTCATTAAATGTTACTACATTCGTTTGGATTGTAAAGTTTGCTAATAAACACCGTACAAACAGTAAACTTGTAGAATACATCAATCTAAAGATAAGTATACTGCAAGTTAGAGGAACTAATCTTGGTACATCAATCCCCAGGCTCATTGTCGTCAAGTTTTAACTATCTATGGAATCTAAACACCTGCAATATACCATTAAACGACATGACGCTTGCCCAAGGGATTTCATTTATATGGAAAATAGTTACACTATTAAATTTCATTAAATATAAATATATACATATATACAGTGTGTCCCAATTTGGGCGCTCACCAATTGTATCTCGGTTAATAGAAGAGATAGATTTACGGTTAAATGAGGAATGTCTCGCGGAATTTAATGCTCATTACGAATCCTAATACAGATTTATGTTAACATTTTTGGATTTTGTGATATTTGGAAGAAATCAAAATTAGCCGATTTCAATTTTTGTCAATAATTCGAGAGAACTTATTCTAGAGTACATTCTTGAGACACTTTTTCAAGACAATTTTATTAGTCTAACCAGAATGCCCGATTGTCATTTGTTTACTAGTTATTTGTGATATCTTTTGATTTTTAAATTGCAGCCATATTGGATTTATTTTGGAAAGAGATGTGTAACATGTCTAAAAAATTTTTATTTTCAGGAATAATATCAATAAAAATTGAATTATTCACTAACATAAAATTATAGTAGGCCTTGGAATCGAGCAGAAGTTGATAAAAAATAGTTTTGGAACTTTATTAGAATAAGATGTCAGTGTGTGTAATAGAATAGTCATCGCATCACATTGAACATTTACTTTGTTTACACCCAGAAAATGAATACATATCTATATTTATTTTAGATTCACAATTTAAAATTTCGCGGTAATACACCCACTCATTATGCCCCCCACGCAATTATTATTTTAATAGTAATTATACATATACCGGGCGGTCCATTTTAGGATTGTATCTTGGAGAATGATGTAATGATATATTTTTTTCTTAAAAAATCCTCCGAAAGGCCTAAAATTTATAAATAAACTCTCCAATAAAGAAAGCTAATCAAACTTTGAATTAATGACGAAGCAAATGTTCAAATTATCTTGGTCTTCATAATCAGCAGTGCGGGTAATGATCTCTCAGTGGACTCTAATTCCGGAGACATTCAGACTGAATTCCCTCAAGTTTCTATAAGCATTGTATGTACTGTTAATTACATTTTTTCTTTGAGATTACTCTTTCAGTAAAACTCGAGTGGAGTAAGATTAGGAGATCAGATATTGACGATATCAAAGTTCTATGGAACCTGAGGCCCAATGAGCTCCGAGTTTTCAACGCAATATCTTGCAAACAATGAGAGAAATCTTGATTTAAACGCTTCAGTGATCTATCAGTAGTGTAAAGGTGGCTTCATCTGTAGGGAAAACAGACTGAAATTACAGTAAAAGAGCTATGATCATTTTCTCCTATAGTACTTGGTGTGAATAAATGTTATTGGGATGATGTACGAAATTCTCTGTACACCCTACAATTATATTCCTGAATTTCACCTTGTCGTGCTCACATGTCGTCTATCTCAGTAGAATATTGCCTAACTGCAATTCTTGTTTAAATCACTTGATGATCACCTAATTTCAGTTCTACTAGTGGCCGCAAATAATTTATTAGTGAAATAGTAGAATGGAATTTCAATATTTGCTGTCCTTTTGGAATTTAAGACTTCGTCATTAGATTATATGGAACAGCCGATATATTATTAGAGAAAATGTCAAGTGAATTTTTTGCGTGATAGAAAAATGGAAAATATATACAATCTTGATTAATTTGATGTCGTTTATGTGAAATATGTAAGATTTAGAATATCTTTAAATCAAGCACGAAACAAATAATATTATAGATTTATGTATATTCTTAATATACCATTATAAAATTAAGCTGCAATAACGGGAATAAAACAGAAGAAACATTTTAATACGTCTGCATGTAATTTAGATCGGCATCATAATTAGAACATCTGTGCTACATATATACATAGAGAAAATGCTACTTCAATAGATGTTGAAATTGCGAGCCTTATTATCTAACGATAGTAACAGCAAAGAATAGAACTCATTATTATATTTCGAATAACCTCAACACATACATGAAAAAACAAACATAAACGAAAACATACAATATAGATACTGTTATAAATAAAAGAAAGGTGAAATGTTTTCTTATCAATTCGTGTTTCTATATTTTTTCTCTCATCCAGCTTTCACTATCAACATAATACGTTTTTAAAAGGATCGATACTAACAGTTGCTTCTAATGTGTCCTGGCAATCCTTCGGTAACGACTTTTAAATTGTCGTCCCGACTTCTCTATATATACGTATATAGGTATATATTTTTTCCGTGTGTGTTTGCCAAAAACAACCAAAATTCACCGTCACCCTCATTGTCTCTTTTAACTTTTTTTGTTTCAGCAAATTCAGCATTATTTTCAACTATTACGTTTTAGCATGGTACTGAATCTAGATTAATATTTTTGTTGTATAATAGAGACAATTTTTCAGTATGATGTCAATTCGATACATTCAGTAAAATTGTAAAACTGTCGCAAAATTGTTGTATTTATTATTTTTTTGTTAGAAAATTTAATTCTGTAATGAAATTGCTGATTTTTTCACTCAGCAAATATCCATACTGAGCTATGCTAAAGTCGTATGCATTTTAAGTTGAAACTTCCCTAGTCTTTATATAACTTATTTCTATCATAAAATCTTCAAATTAAATCAAACAGTTCATTTCCCGAATAATGTCATCGTTTTAAGTATTTTTCACTATATCTTCAGCTTTGTGAATTGTGAATTGTTTGCGACCGGCAACTGAATTAAGCCATATTGTTTTTTATTGTTATATACAGACTATCTGGAAATCCATCATAGGTTTTCGTTTTTCTTTATTTTCTGGGTGTTCCAATTGTGGGAATAAAGAAAGCGTTTGTGAATCTAAACTGTGCCATCTAAGGATTATTTATTTCAGCTTTATTTTAGGAATGGTTCGTGTAGATGTTCGAGTAGCATCTATTAAAAATTATCATCTTTTATAAGATACAATTTCAATTTTCAATAATTATTCAGCAGGTTTAAGTGTCCAATATACTAGAAGTATGGGTACATGTTGAGAAATTCTCACTTCTGCTCAAGATCAAGCTTTTTATTCAGTTACATATACTTTAGTTGTTTATTTTAAACAATGTCAATGTTGTTTATGCATTGAGATTGAATTTAATGAATTTCCATCAATGTTGTTCTTCCCCGATGCATTTCAGACATAAAGAATTCGAGAATGCCACAATAACAAAAATTAAGAAATATTGAGCTATATTTCTTCTTAATGTAATGAATTCAAACAGAGCATGTTTTGAACATTAATACACAATACGTGTTAAATTACAGTTGGCTATCGAAGCCGCTTAACAAAATATTTCAGGAATATTGGGATTTTCAATATTATGATTTATGTTTTCAAAAATTATGGGATTCTTAAACTCTATGCAGTTATGAGCTCCGCCTTTTTGAGTTTAAATGGAACCGCAAACATTTATGACACTTCCGATGCGTAAAATTTGCTTTTTCTTTCTAAATATAGTTTCGAGTACAGCCAAAGTTAATAGAGATTTCATATTTTGTATCATTGAGTATAAGATTCCAATATTGGACATTGAAAACAAAGACAGCCTGTATAATATACAACAAAATCGAAAATATCATTTTCACATGATTTATTCAATAAATCACTTTATATAATTTACTTTTCGCCCAATATAATTATCAACATTGTCATTCTGATAATTCACATGAAAGTTACATACGTATGTGTATATAATGGATCAATCTCGGCCTTATATAAGTTTAAATAATTTGACGTTAACCGCCTTTGGTTCCTCGGCATTTAGAAACTGTAATCCATCTGCCAAATTAGTATAGTGTACAGTAGAAGCTCTCTTTAATCTTTAGTGTAAAGTACTTGAAATTTCACCAACTAGAAATGCATTAGCTATATAATCCGGTATGTTGTTGAAACAACCATAAGAAGCTGATATTTGTGAAATTTTCAAAGGACTTTCTGATGTTGCCGAAAATAAACAACCTGAGATCTTCACGTGTGTATATATAGACGTAACATAGTCTTGATTATATGAACATATATATTTTCAATATCCTTATCTATTTATAATTATATATAGTTATTAATTGGCTTTTTTTTCATTATCTAGTGGCATAATTATTTGTAATCTCGTTACCGACACATTGAAAAAATGAAATTCTATTTTCCATTAACCATCCAGAGATTTAAATTTCAATAGTTTGTAACAAAGTAATTGCAATTTCTAGAATTATCAAAATGAAATCGGAATATTTGAACGTTGTCAGTAACTGTCTGGCAATTTATTCAATTTATTTCAAAATTCCTATTGATTTTTACTATTAAAAATTATGAAATATTACGTTATACAGTACAATAGGAGAACACAAATCCGTGTGAGATTTTTGTTTATCTTTTATTATTCTTTCATGATTAACGAAGGATAAAAAATATCCAATGAACCGTATATTTCAAATTTACTGGAAGCGTGTTCCGACATAGATTAAAGTTGTTTTTTTTTTTATCATTACGATTATTATTATCGATTCGTATATAAAAATTTGAATTTTTTTGGATGTTTGATATAATCCAAAAATTTCACAATACATAAACTGCCAGAGTATTAAATAAGATTAATAGTTTGAAATTTACCAAATAAATACAACTCCATTTGTACAAGAAACTGGACAATTGATTACTTGAAATTATCTATTTATATAACAGAAATAAATAAATAAATAGTTCATCAAATTTAGCTACTTAATTTCTACTGATAGACTAACGGGAAGATCTACTTAAGTTAGGTATTGTTATTTTAACTTGGGCATTTATTAAGATAGAAAGCTTGAGAACTGAAAACTTATGAGGTGAATAGCTTGGAGGTTTCGCGCTCGCTCAATAAATTCAACACACTAAGGGATGCCTATAGTCTTGTAAACAGCCATCTTGGGGTTGGTGCCACTTTACCAACTAAACACATCTCCACACATCTATACATACCTGTATCTGTATACGGTATATATAAATACATTTTTGTGTATATGTATAGAGCGTACATTTTATTCAGATCTGTCAGTTCCCATGCATGAGCTCCAATACAACTCCAGCTCATATAATTATTAATTATATATGTACATAATATAAATATTAGAGTGCTTCATTTATACTTCTTAGCGGACATATGAAAATCTGTTTCCTCTCATTAAAAAAACAATTCCCTCCAAATTTGAGCTCTCAATTTTAATTTTAAGAACTACCTCTTTATCATTGAATTTTTCCCATTTGACTAACATGTAAATCATTGAGTTTAAAAAAAAAAAATTGTTACAGTTCAACTCGGTCTTATGATTTTGAGGAGACAGATTTTCATGTTTCCGTTAAAAAAAAAATATTTTATTTCAAATGAAGCACCCTAATACATATTGGTATGTTTATTTAAAAAAGGAGAATATTGAGTTAAACATTCAGCTTATGGTGTAGCTATATATAGCGTGCATATTATCAAGAAACTACATCCCAAAGGTATTTGCATATATTTATAACGAACCTATGTGCTCCACTTGAATGCACTCACAAAGTTAAAATGACTGGAATATCATTTCTGGTATGAGGTGTGTGTGGTGCAACATCAACTTACAAACAACTTCCTAGCACACAATAGTGTTGAATATTGGAAAAACAATGGGCCGAGAATACAATTCTGAGACGAAAGTACTTTGAATTTTCTTCGAGTGATGCACCGTTAATTAGTTTTTAATTAAATTAAGTAGCCAATCAGAGAGGCGCTCGGACGGAATGAGCAAAGCAGAGGGCTCGCTCACTATTAGTGATTGAGTCTCAAAATTTTATTCCTAGCCTACTGTTTTCGTGAAAGGTTTAACTTTTTAGTAGTCCTGTATACGTATAGACGGTAATTTATTCAAATACATACTCAAAATATCGACTCAATAATACAAACAACTTCAATTCTATAATAAATTGAACAAGTTATTGTTTGGAAATAAAACGAAAAATATATAGACGATCTGCTATCAAATGGATATAATGCGGAGACAAAAAAAAACGTATATTCCTTCCAAATGTACGTTAACTTAAATCTTCTATATATATATATAGACGACGTTTACTAACCGTAGTTCCACTCCAAATTACTATTATAATTGAATTTTTTCGACAAAAACATTTATGACGAAATTAAACAATTCAAGCTTACAATTGAACGAAAACAGAGTAATTAATAGTATTTCTTTAAAAACTCAATTCTATCTCTAAATGATGAATTATTCCGAATTTTATGAATAGGACACAGTCAATGAATCCATAAATATGCTATACGTACAATATGATGGATCAATTAAGACGTTGATATAATTACCGGCCAGTTAATAGAATATAGTGTGGTATATTTTAAATGGTATAATTTCCACAATGCTTTTATCTAGGGTCAATAATTAAAATAAACCAACTTTATAATTCAACTGGACAATAATTATTAGTTAGTAGACTCTATAGTTAATTGTTATACATTAATAACAAAGCAAATTCATTATTTCATTTAATTGGTTACGAACTTTAATCCAGTAAAAGAAGATAAAAGTATAGCTCAAATGGTCTAGCGAATTAGTTTGGCGAAGTGGCCCCCAAATTGGAACCTATACTGAACTTTTGGCTAAGCTATCACCTCAACTTTACACTATGTAAATTATCACATGATTTTATCACAATCTCAATTTTAATGTTTACACTATGTGATTTGTCAAATAGAACTGATCATAAGCAGAATCATAAGGAATCATACGATTAGATCTAGACCTATTTCTTATAATAATAATTTAACATTTATCTTACATTTTGTGATCTCGTCCGTTTTCTAAACAATTTTCGTATAAAGTGATCTTTTCCTAGCAATAAATTATTTGAATAACTGTGAAACGTTCATTGGCGAAATTTTTATCTGCAGGTCTTCGAAATCTTTGTTCTTGCTCTCCTTTTTTCTCACAATCAGCCTAATACAAGTGTTTTTATTAGAAACATTATTCTCTAGTCTAATTTTATTCAAGATAATTATTCTAGCAGATACACTTTTCTGTATAGATCTCATAAAGTAATCTATGGTGTCCTCCAATTTTTGTTGTGACTTGAGATTTATATTTAAGGTCAAATTTCAATCGGGCAACTCGTGGAATAATTCCAATTTGGTGATGTTGATTTAGGTGCAGTTTCAATAGTTGCATTGATAATTGAGAAATCGCAGTAATATGATCTGAATTTAAATCAAAACTATTTTGTACATCTATATAATTAGAGGAGATATAATTAGTAGTAGAGATATAAAAAAAAAATCTAAAACTTTTGTTATAGTCAGCAAACCAGCATTTTAGCTCTACTTCCAAACTATGTTGATAATTACTGTCTATAGTTAACAAGTTTTGTGAGATATATAAATTGTCCGTAGATTGTTTTTTGTTAATATTCTTTATTCGAAGCAAATACCAGAAATAAGTAATCAGTGTCGGACTAGCAGCCGCCTGGCCCACTGGAAAAATGATATTTTGGTCCCGCACTATCAGCTACATTGAAAAAAACAGTAAAGCAAAAAATCCTGCTTGCTATGATCAAAAACATTTTTTGTCTATTCAATTTTTTGGTTACTCATACTTTTCTTGGCTCCTAGAAGATGAATTTGTTGAACCATCGGGCATTTGTCCGATTGCCCGGTGGCCCACTACAGGTAATTGTTATTTGTAAATAAAGTAGCTGCTCAAAAATCTGTAAATTAAATCTCTATTCATCTTTACGACATTATTATATAATCAATTTAAATTTTATTAGTAATTCATTTAGTTGTTAAGATTTTCAGTTAGAGCCAACGCTTTCTTTGGCTCTATATAGGAAAGAAACAATTCCGAGCCAACAATTAAATTAGTACATTCATACCCCATAACCAACAAAAATATCGTCTACAGTGTACAATTCAAGTTATACTTGTTCCCTAATTGATAATTAACAATTTTGACTCTTAATTCCATCAAGAAGCTATTCTATTAATTTATGTTAATCATAGATTATTATCATATTCATTCAATGACTAATGACTTAATCATTTTGAAGAGATATAGCAATATTCGTATATATTAGAGACGATTTTCATGTACTTTTTGTAAAATTTATTCATTCAATAAATTATGATCCTGATCAATAATTAATTGTTATACCTAATTAAAAGTGAAGAGTATAATTTGTTTGTCTAAATTGATTCGTGAATATTTCTATAATAATTTCACGAAAATAATCAACAATTATTTGTCTGCATCCTTACTTAGTTCCTTATGCGTCGGTTGGCCTATAAAGTTTTAAACACAATTACCTAATGTCGTTTAGTCGTTATTTTAATGTGTTGCCTTCATTCTAATTTCGTTAATATTGTTTCAAAATCGGTCTTTAATTAAATTTAGCGTTATCAAAATTTTAGAACACCCATATACATTTTTTATTGTAGTCGTGGGAAAAAATAAAAGAAACAATTGCTCCAACAGATTTTATTACAAATTATATTCGTAGTATACTGAAATATATTTTCTCACCATTCACACTAATTCCTGCAAAATTTATGTGTTCTACTAAATATTCATGTGCCCAAAATGTAGATCGTTTTTACAGTTGGAAGACTTTGAATATTTTAACTAGTAAGTTATGAATTGCCAAAATGATACCTACAATTGTTAAATGTGCCTATATTAAAATAGCAATATTATACGTAATGATGATCGCTCGCAATCAACTGGATTGTTATCGATGTAATTTTACAATAATAATTTCAATGTCCGATATCCGGGAAATGATGATCATTTTACTATAATATTGCCCAGGTATGTTATGTTATATGTACATGTTGGAGTTTTGTAATATAGGTAGGACTGATAGCTATTAGTCGACAGATTCTAATTCTGGTTTAATTACATTGTCGCCGGATTCGGGCGTGCATCGGTACAACCTTAATACGACCTTTCACATCTAATTAGAGGGCGCTATTACTCGACTAATTACACACCTATATGTCGATATTTAATCGGTTCAGTCTACCGGGAATTTATGGAAACACATTAGCGATTAATTAAATTTTCTAAATAGAACGACATATCCGATTTTCTCTAGATGATTTTGTTTTCTATTATACATATATATTATATATTTATTTATTTTTTTTACAACCATTACAGTTATCAGTCTAATCTTTATTTGGTCCATTGGTTAACAGAAAATACGTTAACTTCACATCGATATATTGCCCAATTCCTATTTACATTTACACATTTTTCAACAGGCCCGTAAAAATTCGGTGCAATAAATCGTCTAAAGGGGTGGGTAATTTTTTGCCTGCTCTTTTTTTGTTACAACTTTCGAAACGAAAGCTATCCGAATTGTAATGTTAATCAAACTGAAATTTGTCACTAGAATATTAATATAACAGCTGGTATTATTATGAGGATAACAAGATGACAAATTCTAATGCTAGTATTTCATTTACCAGACAGTTTCTGAGTATTCAATAATAAAAGCTTCATAATCATTGAAATTGGACTTATTGTTGATAATTATTGATTGAAATAAACCGAAATGTTTTTATTCAAATGCTGGTAGAATTAAAAAAACATTTCGATAGAATTACAGCATTCTATAATGTAGCACATTGTATTTTGGAATGTTTTGTGTGGCTTGGTGTTGTTATCTGTGGTTGTGTATTCAAGCTATGGTATAATCTATTGATAGTTTCCGTTTCATGACTGTTTATTTCAATAATTCAGCAACGTTGAATATTAGCTTGAGGAACAGAAACAATATTAATTGCCTTCGTAAATATCAATTCCGGGCCTTATTGTTTTAGATTTGTCATCGGCATGAAACTTTCTCCACTTTTATACTTCCAAGCTTCTTCTCTCCATTCTACCCATCTTAACTGCGATTTATGCCCATTCTGTCGCATCACATATATTTCAGTAATCTAGCCCTCTTCAGATGCCATTTTTCTCAATATATATCTACGGAGCCCACTAAACATCTGTGATATATTCCATTAAACTTTTGGCTAATAACCATCTGGCTCTAGATTTATAAGGCGTTCAAAATCGTTTACTACATTTGTGTTAGTAACAGAAAATATTACACTAAACAGTTGAGATGACGACCTTATATTATTATTATTGGGCCTTTATTTGAAAAATTGAGCAATTAAATCGATATAATAAGTGACGCGTTGTATGAGGAGGGACAATAATTATTCACAAACAGTTTATCAAGCTTTTCAAATTAATAAAAAATCATTATTGACATTCCTTTTGTTCGATTGTTTTATTTTCAATTTTAGCTATACTAACGATATACCTTCCAATCCCTAATATTTCTTATTCATGAGAGAATTCTTTTTTTTGTTGTTGTTGTATAATTTGAATTTTAGATAGTCAATTGGATGACTTAAAAAAATATAAACTACAAACTAACTAAATATAAGTACAATGTCGAGCTTTCTGTATTCCCTTGAGAAACTCAACGAGAAAGTGTCGAAGAAGAACAAAAACAATAGTCGTCTTATCATATTTAATTCATGAAATACATCCAGTTTGATTCTTAATACAAACAAACAAAACAAAACACAAATAGAGAGGAAAAAAATAAAAATACAGAACTCATCAAATATGATTTTTAATTTTATTTATTGATGTATTATAATGTTTTAATGTAGGTATGTAAAAATTAAAAATTAAAAATGATTGGACCGCGATGGGAAGCGAGTCAGAGAATGAATTGAAAAGTATAAGTCCAAATTTTCAGATAGCTAAGTCTAATATTATCAAAGATATCCATGATTTATTTCGACTATTTCTAATATTCCTACTAAACAACAGCGTCTAGATAGTAATAACACAACCCTGAAGAGGGCGAGCGAAATATATGGAGGTCCCACAAAAATATTTTTGCATTTTTGTGCAATACGTGCCTGCTAGTGGAGCTTGCGATTGTTTTAAATATGATTGTTACTTAGGAGTTATTACTCGCATAACAAATTATTCTAATTAATTGGGATTCATTAATCGTTTCTATTTATTGATTGCAAATAGAATTGATAATTTGTCCATATAGATAAACAATTATAAAGTGAAAATTGTACAGTTAACTAATTCGAAAAACAAATTAAAAACTTGTGTATTGTTTCAATTTATTCAAGAGCTATCTCGATATGGAATGACTCTATTTCACGGTTTGTTGCTTCTTTACATGTATATATATACATAAAATTATTCATAAATAAATAAAAACAAATTTGAATTGGAATAAATAAATTAATTAATAAATAAATAAAAGTGGATTGAATAGATTTGCACAACAATGTGTAGAGAGCGTGTACAAAATAACACATCGTCCAGTTAAATGCAAAATAAATATATTCAGGATGTTAGTATGGCATTTTTAAACACGACAAAGGTAGGCCTTTTTCCACCTACCAACCGTCCCTCTTGAATATGTATACATTATACCTACATATAAAAGTATAGTATATATAATTTATATTTGTATATAGGTATATCAGTGGTGCGATGTTATGGAAGCAGAAATCTAAATTAATTAACATAATAAAATATAAAGTGAAAACTTCACTTTCTTGTGACATTTCCAACAATAATCCTTACTTTTGGGAACTCTATTCCCTAAAAATAACTTCTATTGGTTGTCTGGTTAAAACATCTATTCTCTTGGAAATCAACTCTTTTTCCACTTGACCGAAGTTAGAGACTTCACAACAACAACAACAACAACAATACGCCCCAGTTGATTATTTCCAAAGATTTATAGCGACATTTTCCAACACAAAGGTGAATCTTATAAATAATAATAATAGTAGATAGGTATTTTCGGTGTTGTCGTTTCTAACTTACAAAAAAAAAGTATATACATATAAGTTGATTCATTAATAATGGACAATCTCTGAACTGGAGATACTATACACATCAAAATATGATGATTGAGCTCGATATGCCATATAAAAATGTAGCGGACTTACAACTTTAGTTTAAGATTCCCAATAAAATCATAAGTTTTAGTCGTATCAACACGGAAATTGTGAACTTCATATTTTTGATGTGGGCATCACGAATTTGATGCCGATTACAAAGTAACTGTTCGCTTCTCTAATTCATCTAATTCTGTCGGTTGTTTAAGCTAATTATATTTGAACCATTTAGTCTTATAATCATTAGTGAGGCGCATCCACCAATTTTGTATGAATCATTTCAAGAGGACTTTTGACAAGTTTTTTTTTTAGAGATCAAAGACTAAACATAGGGAACAAATAGACAATTGGAATATTGCAACATTAATAATTTAATAGAATTTGATGAAGCTGAAGGTTTAGAGGCAGCTAACTCGGATGCCGATAGACGTGGATGAATTAAAGAGGAGAACCTTTTTTTTAAAAAATTACAACATCTTTTAGATACTCATCTCACTTTACTGATAGTTTCTTTTACAGAAAATATATATTCTAATCTGACAAATCAACAACTTTGTATAGACAGTACCAAAAGTAGCATCATATTTGTGATGCTCGCATCAAAAAATGCAGACTCACCAATTTGCGTATTGATACGGCTAAAGCTTTCGGAAATATTTAGGGATTTTAAATTAGATCTCCAACATTCTTGCAAGTGCGCAACATTTGTACGAGTCATATTGAGCTCAATCATTAGATTTTGATGTATTGTAGTATCTCCAGTCCAGAGACTGTCTATTGTTTATAAATCAGCCTATATATAAAAAAGAATAGGAGAAGTAGACGAAAATATAAAAATAAAGTCGAGATGAATTTCAGTATAACGCTATATAGAAATCCTCATATATATATAATATAAATACGATGAAACTCTTCAATGTATAGGCTTTAAAAGATTTATGTACATGTCAATACAATATATAAACATCGAAATAAATCATGGGCTCGGAAGCCGATTAAGTGCAGGGATCGAGTGATTTTTTCCTTACCAGTTCTATGAAATTTTTGTAATAAATAAAAAAGATATTACAACTTGTCTTTGAATACAATAAAATATTTCAGAAAACTGTCGGAAATATAACAAATAATTAGGATGAAATGTATGTTTAGATTTCCGGTAATATCTCACAATTTTCCCAGAATTAAAATGAATTTATTAAAACTACCTACCACTAAATTTATAAAATGTAAATCATAATTTAACAAAAACAATTTATATAACATTAATCTTGATTTTTCCACTGGAATTCTTTATTTTTTTTAACAATCTTGAAAATTACATGGCAATCCAAATGATAGAAAATCGTATATAATGCATTTCCTATTCTCAGATTCTTTTTTTTTCTTGTTCAATTTATTTTATCTTTATTGTTGATTTTTTCTAGAGATTCCCTTATATTTGATCGTCAAAAGAATTATTGCATTGTGATTTTTTTCAAGTGGTCCACAACTCTATCTTTGGAACATTATCTTCAGTGAAATGGCTCAATTGGAGCTTCCCCAGCATCACAAAGACGTGATTCTCAATCTAATTAACTAATTGATTAGAAGATTCTATTGTCATTTGAACAGAGTACCTTTACTCGATTCTATATATGTATATATACCTCGACTATATTAGGTAAATAGCTATAAAGGCACATATAGATAAGCCATTTTAGAATATTGTCGGGAAAAAATATAAAAAATTTTGATCGCTTCAAATAACAATTTATAGAGGCAACCGAACACACTATAGTAATAAGCTCAGATTTATTTTTTCAAGGATGTAAGTCCAATGAATATAGCGCCAATTTTTCCAGTTTGAAGCGTTTAGAAATATTGAGCCGTTTCGAAGAAATTCATAAAAATTATAACTACAACCCGTATTTTCTACTCTTCTATTTCATATTCCCTCAAACTTTCCTCTCAATTATCTCGTCAACTTGAGTTATTCAATGGAATCTTTCATCTTTATTGTATGAACATGCTATATATTTGTAGGTTTGACTATAGTCTCGAGATGTTGACAATGGTATTATTATCATCGATTGAATATGAAAATAATTTTGAATATTTAATTGGTCTTGGATCGGACAAATTGTGGTTGAAAGAAACCGCTTCCGTTGGAATTTTCAGTAAACAATAGTAAATGGCATTGGGAAATTGGGAGTATAATCGATGCCATTTATCTCCGGAACTTTTAAATTATATAATCAGTCCCGTTTCTATAAATCTACAAAAGCTGACTTTAAATGAAATAATTTTAGATTTAGCAATCACCATTTTCTATAGATATACATATACCATGAACCTCTATAATAATAAAACATCGATAAATATAGTTGAATTAAATAACAATCGATCTTACTTAAAACACATTAATATTCAGATGGCAATACTTTATACAATTCACTATTTAAAATTCGGGTTGATGGCTCCAAAGTACAGGTTGTAAACGGATACATAAATCAAGGTGGCCTGGAAAACGCTATCACCACCACCACCACTGCCACCATCATCGTTGAGCTGCCGCCTCCATAGTGGAAATTACATCACGGTATTCTCCACTACCATTAGAATAATTCCAAAACTTACACATACGTGTATATTTATTTCGAATGATACTTGTAGGTACTGAAAACGCGGGGCGCGACTGCTGCTGCTGGTGTTACTTGCTACTATTAGAAATTGTTGAAATTAAATCAGGTATATGTTTAATGAAATATAAGGTCATGTACGAAGTGGAAATCTTGTGAGCAAATTTGATTCTTTCAAATATGTAGAATATAAAGTGTCTGATTATGTTTGGATAAGAGAGTTCTTATTTTCGTTGAGAAAAAAACCTCCAACATTAACAATGAGAAATGATGGAATACGTTTTTATGTTTTTTGTTTTTTTTTCCTCCAAGAATATCTAGAATATTTTACAATTTTCGTGAATGTTTCGCAATATTAACGAACATATTGTAGATTTTTCTCTCTTTCCTTTTTTCAATTTTCACATGTCAATCATCCTCTTCAACATCATCTCCAGAGAAGTGGCTCGACAATGCCTTATTCGAGCGAAAATAGTTTTGATGAATTTCGCATTATTAGTTTGCAATTTCACGTTGAATAGTGTATTGCGCTTTTTATTGGAAAAGTCGAAAAAAAAACCATGATAAAACCAATAACGTGGAAATTTTTCGCATAATAAGAATGCCATCGATTTTTTTTAAATAATCTAGTAGACGCAATGTTACCAATAAATATAGTGAGAAATCGATATTAGTATTATCATTTGGAGAGAGTGACACTTTGAAAAATGGTGAAGATATCGCGAAATCTCGCAAAAAATACTTATAGAAACACATTGAGTTCAACAAAATACGTTTCCATAAACCCTTCCAATTTTCTAATAGTTGCGTCACAGTTCTAGATTATGATCAAGGTTTAAGTTTAATTACACTTTAGTATATCAGTAACCTCATTGTTTCATTTGATGCAAGATTGATAATAATAGTCAATCGATAAGTTCAGGTGAGAAATTGGTTGAAAATCGATCAGTTGTCTCGTATAAGATGAACATTGCAAATCTTTCAATCACAAAGATTAATGTCTTCCTTCCTATACTAAGCAACTTGTTAATTACTTAACAATTACCAATTGTCATTTACAAAACTGTCATTGTTTGAGATTGTGATTGAGACGTTTGTCTACACAATTTCCGAACAAGCGATATGGTAGTTTATTCAATTAAATTGTGTTTATTTTTAGTATTAGTAGATTATAGATCCTTCTAATCATTACAAATTGAATATTTTTTGATACACGTCACTCTCGATATATGCTTCGATCCTTTATTTTATAGGATCAGTAGTTCTCTAGTATTATATAATTATGAAATGTGCGAGCTTGAGATCTCATATTTTCATATTTTAGAACTAACATTCATTTGAATACACACAGTCGGAGAGTTGACGCGAAAATGATGAGAAATTGAGCTTTTATCTGGAAAATATTGTTCATCAAAGAGAAATTCAAGCTGTGCAGAATATCTACAGAAGACAAGCATTGCGAAAGGCGACCACCCACGTCCCATACCGAAGAAAATGTGGGGAACGGAAAGATCTAGCTTTAGCTCACCGGAGATATATTTAGCTGAGGATCTAATACGCCAGTCTTCACAGGATCCTCGGCGATGATCTTAACATCGACAGAGTGTCCGTGCGTTGGCTATCCAGAATATTAACCGTCAAGCAAAATAATACACGAGTCAACATTTCAAAAGCAAATTTCTGATACTACTAGGCTGACCCAGAAAGATTTTTGCCTCGAGTTGTGTCAATGGACAAAAACTAGATCCATTATATCGATCCTGAGACTGAACAACAATAGATGTCTTGAAAATGATCGTTCTCACCGACACCAAAGGAATTCAAAGTCATAGGAAAGGGCACTACTATTATAGACTGTTACTGCGCTGATCCAATAAAAAAATTGCGGGGAGCCATCAAGACAAAATGGGAAACTGCTAGCTGGAGTGCTGTTCAATGCACCAACACACAAAACCAAAGCTGCGTTGGCTGGCATTTGAAAAGTGGATTTAGGATTATCTCAGTGGTAAGAGTTCACCAACTACTTGAGAACCCATCCTATTCTGCAGATCTAGCTCCCGGTGTCTTTTTCTCTGGCTTGAGGAGCAGTTCAGGGGCAAGAGCTTTGTGGAGATAATAGCTACATAATGGCCACTGTTGAAGTGTATTTTGATGTAATTTTTTTGAAGGCATTCGTACTTTAGAAAAGAGATGGATTGAGTGTAATAATTTGTTAGGGGCCTAGGTTGAAAAATAAATCATATTTTATTTATTGAAATAAAGATTGTGTTTATATCGATGTCATTGCTTTTGGCTCACTCCTCGTATTCAATCGCATTATCCCACTTCATTGCTCCTGATATTCGAATTTACTTTAATAATTCAAACCATTCCACTAATTTACCAAATTGACGGGATCATTTGAAATTCCATCGCTTTTATTCGATATCGATTTCGTATTAAAAATGAATTTAAAAAGAAAATCCCCATTAATTCACAGTCAACGATTAAATGATCAAAATTACCTTTATCTATAAACTACCACTATTGCATTTGTTGGCAGTTCATTTAGTAGATTAATACAATTTTCATGTTTAGTTCGCATTGGGGCCTGCCATAGAATGTGCGACCGGTTAAGATGGTTATAGGCAATTCAAAACGTCGCCGTCGAGACGTCCGATGAATAAAGATAATTAAATTGCGGTGGGGAGAGCTCGTTTTGAGAAAAGCCAAACTAAGACATGGTTGAAATTGAAGAATAATATTTATAATAAATAACAAAGAGTAATTAACAAGTCAAAATAACACCTTTTTATAGCAACATTTGTTTTCTCTGGAATTTGGAATGACCTATATTAATGTATAGATGTGGTGTTAGCTAAATCGGCGTCATTATTTACTTCAATTACTTAGAAAAAAAAAAAAACAAAAAAAAAAATTGGAAAGAGTGCTGAAGAACTAATGCTGACATGGCTCTCCAATTAGTTTCAGCTTGCTGGGTGCTTTATTACGAAAACGAATTTCTAGAACTATTTTATCATTTGTTGTTGGATCAGGGTTGTATTAGCGCTTTTACAGGCCCTTAATACCAAGCCATTTAACAATCTACATAGTGATAAAACTATTGTTATTGATTGAATTGTTGTGTGGCCTAATTTCTTCGGAGACTATCTAGATACGGTTCTGGTTTTGTTATTTATGAAGATAGAACTTATCAAGTTCTCCCAAATGATTCAAAGTTTTGTTTTATGGCAAAAAAATTATGTAACAGAATCAAATGACCGGTTGCTTAATTATCGAACAGTCCAGGGTATTTTTGTTTTTTTTTGTTAGGGTTTGTTATGTGTCATCTACGAATTTGGAATAAACTTCCTGACAAACATAATAATTGATGGTTGTTGGGAGAAATTTTTTCGAATAATTTCCTGCTATTCGGCTAACTGAAATTGATAGCTTTTTTTTAATTTGTACAATATTTAATATTTTAATAATGATAGGACCGCTTTACCCTAAACGCATTTAATGCTCACTAAAAATTACCCAATTTCGAAGATGCAGAAGAAAAAGATGTGAATGTTTGCTAGTTTTACATTAGTGGAATAATAAAACTAACACAACAACTTTTTGATACGCAATTATTATCAATTTCAGTTATTTATTTGCGTTTTTTCTTCATTTTCTTCGAATCATTTATAATTATTATGATTTACTCGACTGCTTGAAATCTGTTCCGTATTCCATCCGATGTGGAGGGAAGAAACATTATTCCTATGTATGAAACTGTCATGCGTCACTAGTTGTGATTTATCTATGAACTGTCAAATGCGGTCAACTAACCTTTATCTAACTTAATCCGTCCTCTGTGGCCGGAACGTCTTATCTGGTCACTTTCTCGTCAAGATAACTACTGAAAGATGACTGTAGTGGTTGAAGTTCGACATGCGGCTCTTAAAATAATGATAAGTTATCATTGATAACATCTAACGATTCGTTTTTCTTTGTTCGAATCAATCGATTATTTATATATGTATACGAAAAATAGAAATCAACAAGAACAAAAAAATTGTATAGGTTATATGTAATATAAGTATTTGTATAATTTAAGTTTTATTATTTTATTCAAACGAATAAATATCATTAAAGTTCAACTAGAGAAATATATAACGTTCCAATTTCAGTTTCTGGAAATAGCAGTTAGGCAGATCCTCTATTTCCGGTGTTCAATTTAGGGTAAACTCCCGACGGGTGTACTCGTATCAACTCCGGGATGTTGATTACCCGGAGCCTGGAGGATTTACTCCCATACTATTCCAACATTCTACATAGACAATCTATTACTCGGCGTTTTTATATATATGTATATATATTTACATTTATGTTTCTTAAAAAAAATGTATTAAAAATGTTAAACAGGATAACAATTTTCCTATAGGTACATACATATATATATACATAAGTATGTATATATATGGATATAAATACAGAATTCCTCGAATTATTATAAAATCGATATGTTGAATGTATTTGATCAATATTTTTTTAAATTATTTCTTGTAACGGCCACCTGTTTGTTGAAAACAAAGTATAGAGGAACGCAAAATGTTAATACGGTGCAAAAATCGGATAATCCTAGAGAGCAAAAGCAATTTGTGGGGATTTTCGAGATTGAGATACAAGAAGGAAACAAAACAAGCATATGACCATTAAAAAAAGAACAAAAAAAAAACACCCTTAAATTGAAAATTCAGGAAATAGGAATCAATTTCCCTTCTCTCACCAAATTTTCCTTGACATTCAATCTTCTTAATTTTCGTTATCGATCTTATATCTAAATTGGAGATAAAATAAAAAATCTAATACTGTTTTTTTTTCTAAAAAATTTTTCGATGTAGATCTTTGATTTTCATAATTTGTTATACTGAATTTATTTTTTATTTTAATTTTTTTTTTTGATCTTATTAAGGCATTATATTGATCATTGTCTGCATTTTATGAATCTGGTTCGCTCCATCAATACATAAGTTTAGAGTTTGAGATTGTCTTACAATTAGATCGCTGGATCAAAAATCACTCAAAGTTTTGAGTTATTGATGATAGCATGTACATTGTAAAAATTTCGAACAGTAAAAGCAGATTAAATGTGAAGTTGTGAATTTTTTAATTCAATAAATGCTCCTGAAGTGCTCCTCACTCCTAGAGGAATTTCGTTTAAATGATTGAAAGAAAAACTCTAGGAAGTGAAGTACTAATAGTTACGGTAATTCGTGGATTAAATCATCTCAAGGTTTTATACAGAAATTACATATTATATACGCAAATTGTTTCTTTCTTAATTCCGGAATTCCCACTGATGGAGTGGGTTCGGTCCAAAAATTCACTACTAATTTTTTTATAATATAACAATAATTGATCGTTGGGACAGAGTGGAAATAAAATATGATTATACAGTAGTTTCGCTAAAGGTACAACGTTGCAAACATTCAAACTACTTGATGTAGAGAGTTAACTATAACTATTTCTAGTTTTATCGCATTCCATTATATGAGAGGCAAGTTCGTGAAAATAATTGTAGAAAAAAATTAGGTGAACGGGTAAAGTTTAACGATCTACTCTAATTTTTTCTCTCTTTGTGGCTTCATTAATTACAGCCGGATTTGCTACTTTTTCCAATGAAAATCTAAAAGCAAATACTCAATCTCATCGTGCATCACAACACCTTGTACAGACTCATTTAAATATTTCATCGTGATTTTCATACGGTACTGTTCGCAAACTTTCAACTAATAGAACTTATTGCTTAAATAACTCATCCATAGAGTTTGTTCGAGATTAGAAAATAGGTATATAGGTATAGTATATATATA